>JAHUTJ010017065.1:0-28966 GCA_036250325.1 Characodon lateralis | reverse complement strand
AGGACGTCACATCCGTAATGACCAAGAAACAGCCATCACACAGGAGCCCGATGGAGGTTTGGTCCCAACACAACTATTATATTTAGTGTAATAATTATTATTATTATAGTATAAAGGAATCATGACAGGTGTTTCAGTTTCATTGTCCAACCCCTGTAAATATATTTTATTGGAAGTTTGTGTGAAAGACCAAAACAAAGTCGTATAAAATTGTGAAGTGGACAAAAGTTGTATGTTCTTGAATCTGGATGATTAGATTGAATTGACTTTGTATAGAGCCTTGAGACGACATGTGTTGCGAATTGGCACAAAATTAAACTGAATTGAATCGGAAGGATGAATAGTTGGATGGACAGATAGGAGGTTGGATGTACGGATGGATGGATTGAGGACATGGACTGTTATGAAGTGAGACATCCTCTGGGTACACAACCCAGAACGTCCACTGAGACAATAATTCCACCAGAGCCAAATCTTGACCTGGTCAGAGCACAGCGCTGTCTCAGCTGTGACCTTGAAGCATTCAGACCTGCTCTCACTGAGCCCCAGGTTGGACTTGAAAGGTTCAGTCTGCAGATTGTTGTTGATGCACGTCTGTTAAGCTTGGATTTCTCTTTTCGGATACATCACACTGCTGCTGTTTGGACAGTGGCAGAACAGTTGTATCTTTCTGGTTTTCCGTTTGTTTAATCTTCATGTTCTTCAATCTTCTTCCACATGTTTGCTGTGTCTCCTTCATGGTTCGTCTGGCTTTCTATCATCAATGACTTTTCTCTTCTAACTCTTCCATAAAGAACAGTTCTCCTGTTGACAGATACTCCCACCTGAGCTGTGGATCTCTGCAGCTCCTCCAGAGATACCATGGGCTTATGGGCTGCTTCTCTGATTAATGGTTTGCGCTGGAGTTTATTTACAGGTACCAGAGTAAAGGGGGTTGAATAAAAAAGCACGCCTCACTTTTCAGATTTTTATTTGGTAAAAAAATGTTGAAGCGAGAATAATGTTTCCTCCACTTCCGTCATGTCACTTTGTTGGTGGGGTGCAGAAAATCCCAGAAAAGCAGAATGGGACAAAATGTGAAGAAGATCAGGGGGTGTGAATACTTTGTTAAGCCACAGTGTTGCACAGATGATGCTGCCACGGGGTGAGGAGAAGAGGCCCACAGAAGGTCCGTGCATGCAGTGATTTGGTGTCTGCAGGGGGCTGGTGAAAAATATCTGTGGTGCTGAGCCCTAAATGGATCAGCAGAACGAGAGTTCACCGTTTTCACCCAACTGGCTTGTTTTATGATGTTAACTCATCACCAGTCAAATCTTTCTTCTTTGTGTGTTTTAGGCTGCTGCTCATCCTCCACATGCTTCATGGCAATCTTCATGCTGTTTAACGGAGAAACGGCGGCTGGTGCTGCAGCTTTCTGCACGTCGTCCACCTTGCACCTAACTAGAGGACTTCCCTTTGCTCTGTTTCTGAGCAGTTTGAAGTAGTGCCTGCAAGTCATTTCCTAACAAAGTCGGATGCATCAGACACTAAACCCAGCCTGGTTGGAACTCCAGCAGGACTTTAACTGGTCTCTCTTGCTGTTCTTTTACCTGCTCACTACTTTTAAATGCAACACATTTTAATTGTTCCTCTGTCCGTAAACATGACCAGTTTTGTGCATGTTTAAGCCCTCTGCACTGACAGGAAGCTTCAGTTTCAATCAACCAAATGAAACACATTATAAACAGCTGAACATTAAGACGTCTCTAATGAATGTTTGAGCCTCATTGAAAGGATTTCGCTGCTTCCTAACATATTTAACATTAATTCCAGCCGTCTGTCACTTTAATGTCATGTTGAGCTGTCAGAGTTCAGGAGAAATAAAGACAAACGTTAAGGGAATATAGAGATAGGAGCGTCATTGAAATACTGCTGCAGTTTTTCTCTTATGTGCGAAAATAAGGTCAAACTAAAAGAAATCTGATAATACGAAGAGGACGCTGCATGGACACTCAGATGTTAGCATTTTTTCCTGTGAAACACCAAACTGTCTCTGATTCATTCTAGTTGGACCATGGTGGTGTTGATGGATTTAGTTGGACTGCATGGTGGTTGATCTGTTTGCAGATGGATGTGACGTGAGGCTCTGGAGGAACTCTGGGATGATCTTCATGGTTCCTGTGTTTGTATCAAACAGCAGGTTGGGTGGAGCTGCTGCACCCACTGAGCTCCACACAGAGTGACTGCAGCTGCAGGTCACTTGTATTTTTGATACTTGCAACAGTTGATGAATTTGGTTATTGCTTATTTGTGCACATACAGTTTTTATTTTTTATGTTGAATATTTTTTTTCTACAGTTTATATGCAGTTGAGCTCATCAGAACTTCAAGCGTTTTTCATGTAATCGACGGGGGCGATGTCTTAAATAGGGCGGCCATCTTGCTGTTTTTTTATGCTCCTCTCGGACAAGTAGTTTTAAATGCACACATACACTGGATTATACATCTCAAAGGTTTTATTCTCATTTGTTTATTGAGCATTTCATTTTAAGTCTAAAAATCCTTTCCAGTCCAAAGAGCAGAAACCTGCTTTAGTTTTGGGTCAGAGGTGCAGAACAGACTTAAACCTATAATTAGTTTTTCACCAGCACCAATATCAGCAAAGTGGTGGAACTGGGAGGATCTGGTGATTCCAGTATTTTAATATTAACTCTCCAGCTTGCACTCAGACTGCTCCGTTGACATTTTATTTCAGTTGGCATGTGTAGTTTTCATGGTTTATATGGATCCAAGGATGTAAAAAGATAAAAAAATATTTTGAGCAATGCATGTCTTACATGTTGTGACATCAACATATTCAGATGTTATTTGTTATGTAGAGGAACCGCGGTAAGAACCGATGTGGTTTCAGCCACCATGTTTTTACTTTGCTTTTGGAAACCAACACTTTAATGTTAAATTGTACAATGATTGTTTAAAAATTATAAATGTATGTTTGTGAGAAGAGTTAATAAAGAAGATAAAATGTTTAAATTTTGTGTTCAAAGAATGAGGTCAGCTGACTACCTGAATATTCTGAGTGACCGGGTTATTCCAACAATGGATCTTTTCTTCCATGATGGCACGGACATATTCCTAGATGACAATGCCAGGATTCATCGGGCTCTAAATGTAAAAGAGAGGTTCAGGGAGCAGGAGACATCATCCTCACACATTGGCCACCAACAAAGTCCAGACCTTAACCCCATGGAGAATCTTNAAAATTAATGCAACACTGGGTGGAAATAAATCTGGTGACGTTGCAGAAGCTTGTCGAAACAAAGCCACAGCAAATGGAGCCGTAATCAAAGATAAAGGCGGTCCAACCAAATATTAGAGTGTGTGACCTTTTTTTTTTGGTGGCCACTTTTTTTTGGCCAGGCAGTGTATTTCTCACTTTGTGATTGGTTGATGGTTTTCAGGTCGGCTTGCATCCAAAGGTTTAGCTCTTAACGTTTTACATGTGGAGAGGTGTCAGAGAAGTCCATTCAACTCTTCACGAAGATGTTTTCTCCCTCCAAGGTTTGCAATTTTTATGGTTTGGGATACTTTTGTATTCACTTAACGACAACCATGGGAGAAAGTTTCCTTAATTCTTTCCTACTGCTTCAATGGAATTTGAGAGATTAACTACCAGCCAAGTGCAGCTGATCAAATTCATCCTCGTCAGTGCGACCATGTTCAGCAGTAACTGTTGCTGCCCATCAAGCTGGGAAGGGTTATAAGGTCAACTCCAAACAATTTGAAGTTAATGAACCACTACAGAAAGATTATTCCCCAGAGGTTAAATATCTTAGACAGCTGCCAATCCTCCCAGCAGACTCAGCCCAAGGTCAGAACATGAAGCTCAGAGGGTTGGAAGAGAACAACAATATGGCAGCAGTACTGTTCTTTGGGCAAATGAGGCCAATGTGGAGTTTGGTCATGTTGCACCATGGCATGTTTGGAGAAAACCAAATATAGCATATGGACAAAAACCACCAATACCCACTATCAAGTATGGAGGTCAAGCTATCAGTTGGAGTTTGACCCAAACTGGGTCATCAAACACAAAAAGCAACACTAAGTTGGACTGAACCAAGATTCCTTCACAACAGTGAGACTGAAGCAGAAAACCCTTCCAATGAATTCTGCTGTAGGTGGATCTACAGCTGTTGAATCTGGAGGTGTTCCTGGTTTAAACAAGCTGCTGCTTCTCCAGTTTGGTTCCATCTTTAAGAAATCAAACTGAGACAATAAAAAGTTTGAGAGAACAGCATCTGAAAAGCACCATTCACATTTTTACACTGCCACAAACCAGATGCGTATTTTTTCCAAGTCAAGTCTTTAAGGCACCAGTCTAAGTGGAGTCTAAAGTCTTGTTTATGCGAATTAAGTGTGACTTGAGTCACCATCTCTTGAATCAGTCTCAGCTGAGAGGACACGTCAAGCCATGAGAGAAAACTTACTTGGTGTAAACTGATGTGACATGTTTTCCTGCTTTTACCTCTTGGTGTTCTGCTGTTGGGTGGTAGCTTGTCTCTGTGGATGTGTCAAAGGAGGTTGAGGTGGCCACATTAGTGGAAATAAAGCAACATGCCACTCTGAATTAGTCAGGACCCACAGCCTCCTTCAACCCATAACTTTAAGCTTTCACTGCAGGTGTTCATCCATGTTCCAGTTCACTTACAGTCACTGAGATAATAATCACGGTAAAAAAATGACCCTTTCTTTAAAAATCATCATATGCTGAAATCAAGCTGTAGGTTGCTGCTAAGTTGAGAAAAAAACACTAAATGAAACTCACGTCTAAATGCAGAACTGATTTATTTCACATCTCAGCCATCAGTTATGGTTGTTAAACCAACCTTTTCTGTTTCTTAGTAAAGTAAAGCATGAAGGTCCAGGACCTAGTGGTTGCCACGAAGAACATGGGGCGCCTTTTGTGAAGCCAGCTTTGTTCTTTTAGGGATGATGTAAGATGGTAAACAGTTTACCATAATTCTTATTTATTTCAAACATATTCACATTCATACACCATGATACATATATACTTGACCATTTGTTTGAAAAGGAGGTAGGCAGAAGTATAAAATTATAGGACCCTACCCCCTTCCTTTCATCTGTAACTTCAGGTTACACATTATTCTTCATTTAAAGAAAAACAGTAATAAAAAACAAAAACCTGACACTTTTTCAACCCTTGGCATAAAACACAATTTCTATCAATCAAAAAATCAATAAATTATGTTTAAAAAAAAAGATTTATTTTCAATAGAGAAAGCAAAACAAAGGACTAATTTATGTTTTTAAACATTTCCTCTAGCGTCCTATTTTAAACTGCTCCTCTCCATCCTATGTATTTAGAATTTCAATTTTATATTTGGGTGGTTGGTCGGTCCGGCTGGCACATTTCTCCCTCATGGACGGGCGAGCTAAGGCTGCTGCGTTGGCCAGATGGGTGGGCGGACTTTGCAGTGTGCTGCTCTGCTGGCTGTCGTGTCCGGGAGGGGGTGGTTGTGTCCTCTTTTTGGATGTTTGGTCAACAGCATTTGGATCAGCTGAGCGGTGACGGTGGAGCTAAGCTGGTTGGTGTTTCTCCCTGGGCTGTCGTCCCAGTGGCGGTGATGTGGTGTGTTTGTGGTTGTGGCGGCATGGTGGGGGCCACCGACCCTGGGTGCGTGCTGCTGGCCGGGGACCTCTTGCCGTGTGAGTTTGTCCCATCTTTGTGTGGGGTTGGAGGGTCTGAGTACGGTGGTTGGTGGTCTCTGCTCTGTTGTGCTTGTGGCTAGGGCATTTATGGTGTTTGGGTACAGGGGGCATGTGTTCGATATCTGTATCCTGGTTGGGAGTGGCCCTGTGGAGAAATTCATGTTGGGGTTCATGGGAGGTGGGGGACTCATGGGGTTGAGTTTGGAATCCTTTGTGACTGTTTTGTCCTGAGACGATTGGCGAGTTAGTGTTTGGACCAGGTAGTAGGAGTATAGAGTATGTATGGGGAGTGTGAGTAAGTGTATGGCATCCAATGTTGTGTGTCTTCACATTGGGTAGGTGGTTGTGACTGTAACCTGACTATTTGTGTTAGGTTGGGTCTTGGGCTGCTCCTTCTCCTGGATCAGCTTAGGCTCCCTATCAAATGTGGAGTCTTATTTCCTCCCTGCCACACTCCCTGCCAGTAGCTGGTGTCATTGCCCGCTGGTGTATTGTTGGTTCTCGATGTCTGGGGCGAGGTGCTTTAGTGTGTGCTGGCTCACTCCCGGTGGCTGCTTGAAGGGGCCTGGGCCCACTGGCTCTGTCGGGCCTCTGCTGAAGGGGTGATGTGAACCGGGGTCTTGGGTTTTTTCCATGGCTAGATCTGCTCTGGCCCAGATGGCTGTCAGCTGGGCCCGTGGGCTCGTCGCTGCACCTCCTTGATGCTTCTGCACTGTGGCTGCTGGGTGGTTCCCCTGCGGCTCTCCTCTGCTCTTCCCTGAGGGCGGTTAGGGTACTTCCGGTGGTGGTCCCTCTGGGGTTGCCAAGATCTGAGGGGCCTTTGGATGTCTGTGGCTCAGATCTCTTCTGTGTCTGTCTTGGGTCCAGGGAGCACGTCTGTCGCTCCTCGCTATTGCATATATTTATGGAGAAACCTTTTATAAAACAAGTGCGCTCACACTTACACCCACAGGTGTTTAGATGCAGGTGTTAACAGACACACAGATGTTCCTATTGAGCTTCAGAAATACATCTTGTATTTATTAGTATCGTACACTTTCAGCAACATTGCTGTTATACACTCACCGGCCACTTTATTAGGTACACCTTGCTAGTACTGGGTTGGACCCCCTTTTACCTTGAGAACTGCCTTAATCCTTGGTGGCATAGATTCAACAAGGTACTGGAAACATTCCTCAGAGAGTTTGGTCCATATTGACATGATAGCATCACACAGATGCTGCAGATTTGTCGGCTGCATCCATGATGAGAATCTCCCATTCCACCACATCCCAAAGGTGCTCTATTGGATTGAGATCTGGTGACTGGAGACCATTTGAGTCCAGTGAACTCATTGTCATGTTCAAGAAACCAGTCTGAGATGATTCCTGCTTTATGACATGGCGCGTTATCCTGCTGGAAGTAACCATCAGAAGATGGGTACACTGTGGTCATAAAGGGATGGACATGGTCAGCAACAATACTCAGGTAGGCTGTGGCGTTGACACGATGCTCAGTTGGTACTAAGGGGCCCAAAGTGGGCCAAGAAAATATCCCCCACACCATTACACCACCACCACCAGCCTGAACCGTTGATACAAGGCAGGATGGATCCATGCTTTCATGTTGTTGACGCCAAATTCTGACCCTACCATCCGAATGTCGCAGCAGAAATCGAGACTCATCAGACCAGGCATCGTTCCTCCAATCTTTTATTGTCCAATTTTGGTGAGCCTGTGCAAATTGTAGCCTCAGTTTCCTGTTCTTAACTGACAAGAGTGGCACCCGGTGTGGTCCTCTGCTGCTGTAGCCCATCCGCCTCAAGGTTCGACTTGTTGTGCGTTCAGAGATGCTCTTCTGCATGCCTTGGTTGTAACGAGTGGTTATTTGAGTTACTGTTGCCTTTCTATCAGCTCAAACCAGTCTGGCCATTCTCCTCTGACCTCTGGCATCAACAAGGNTTCGGCCCATTCTCTGTAAACCCTAGAGATGGTAGTGTGTGAAAATCCCAGTAGATCAGCAGTTTCTGAAATACTCAGACCAGCCCGTCTGGCACCAACAACCATGCCACATTCAAAACCACTTAAATCACCTTTCTTCCCCATTCTGACGATCGGTTTGAACTGCAGCAGATCGTTTTGACCACGTCTACATGCCAAATGCATTGAATTGCTGCCATGTGATTGGCTGATTAGAAATTTGCGTTAATGCACAGGAGTACCTAATAAAGTGGCTGGTGACTGTGTTTGATTATCTAAAACAAGGCTTTTAAACTGAAATAGAAAGTGAGCCAAAATTAAAAACTTGGACAAAAATGTTGGCCAATCTTAATATTTATGGTCTGTCCATTACCTTTATAAACTTCCCAACCTGCCAAAAAGCTTCTTTTTTCCACCCTTTGTTTGACCATTTTTGGGAGGGGTGGTCCGACGTAACTGCTAGTAAAATGAGGTCGCCAATGAATGTTAGCATTCTTGCGGGTCCTGAATGACAAGCCAACCACCAGCTGAGCATTCTGGGGTTGGTATTATTAACGGTGCAGTTGATGTCTACCAGCTAGCCAACTCTAATAAACATTTAGAATTATCTCACAGGCCAAATATAATTACACTGCTGCCAATATGGCCACTGGGCCTGAGTTTGACACATTTGATCTAAAACATTTAAATGTGACCAAATAAGGCAAAAACAAAAGAAGTCGGGAAATGGTTTTTCATGGCTAGGTAGTTCAGATTTAGCAGCTCAGCTGAACATGAATACAGAAATAAAATGATCATTCTAATAATTATTAGGTTATTATGTTTGATATGTCCTTAATTTTACTTGTTGATATTAATACATTTTTATTGTTAAAAAGGGTTTCAGTTCTACTGTAAAATTCTTGCAGTCCTACATGTTATTCATTTATGTTAATATGCTTCATAAATACAGGAAAAAAGTACTTTTTTCTTGAATCTTTCCATAAATATACAAATTTCATTTTTGTCCTATGAAACATTGAAGTCTGACTTTAAATAACAATTTGAAGTGATTCTGCACAGATTTACTCAACAATAAAAATATTCTAGAAACACTTAGATGCAGAGCATTTATTCTGTATGAGTATATAAAAGTGGCCTTTTTTCTCTTAGATAAATGTAAAAACAGAAGGATCACATATGGTTTAATGAGATGTACCAGTGGAAGTGAAGGGTTGATTGTATCCCTGCGCCAGCATTGTGTCATAAGGAGAAGCTCCAGCATGAGTCTGCAGCATTTGGTTTGTAAGGAAATGGTTTCCTAAAGCAGCTAATGGAAAGAGAGAGAAAATATGTAACAAATGGTTATTTTTATTCACAGCAGACTGAAAGAAAAGCCAATGCCCAAACCTCACCTCTGTTAAGTGTTGGAGTGTTGTTAACGTCTGCAGCGATGAAAGAGGATTCAGTCTGCCTGCGAACCGTGTCGTTCCACATCCTTCTGATGCGGCTCTGGATTCAGAAATTACCTCATGGTTAAAAAGTGCTTCAGATGAAATGATGAGATTTGATCATTTCATCAGATGAAATGATGAGATTCAGATGAGACAAAGCTCACGGCAGGTCAAATGCATCGTCGCACACCTGTCTGTTTGCTGTTGCTCTTCGACTTTGGCTGCCAGTGTAGCGGCTGTTGGAGCGAAGCGCGGCACCTTTCACCGAGTCTGGAGAGCTGGATGAGGACGTTGCACAGCACTGAGAGAGACGCAGGCATCGTCCATAATCCTTCTGACCCTACACCCCATTACATAAACAGTGTTTAGTCACAAATAACAGACAAATATAATTACATGATGACTCCTGAAAGCTGAGGCTGACCTTCCTGGCTAGTGTGCAGTGGAGGATGGTGATGAGTAGGGCCTGGGCTGTGTTGAGGGAGGAGAAGAGATAAGCCAGCAGAAGAGATGGACCAGACAGGAACATCAAGCCCGAGGACCAGGTGACACTCAGCAGGAAGAGGAGAGTCAGAGAGCCCACCGCCCAGGCCCTGCAGGCGAAGCAGGAAGATGACACAAGATACATGAAGTTTATTTTTCTGACAGGCTAAAGAGCTTACATATCTAAATCATAATCAGTCTCATACTCAAGTTTCAAGAAATACTACAAGTAAAATGTGACATTTTTCCACAAAGCATTAGCATAAAAGATTTAAGAATTTTGATATCTTAAATTTAAAGCAGATATTTGGATTAGAACTGGTTACCTTTTCTTATACAATTGTTTTCTAGCTCAGTGAAAAATTTCCTATATTTACTTTGTGATGGTGGGTATGCATAGGAACTGACAGTACAACAGCCTTACAATATTCACATACCACTGGAATTTTACGTGATAGACCAGCACAAAGAAATTGTGAAGTGGAAGGAAAATGCTGCATAGTTTTCAACATTTTGTACAAATACAAATCTGAAAAGTGCGGTATGGATTTGTGTTCAGGCCTCTTTACTCTGACACTGCTAAATAAAATCCACTGAAACCAATTTTAAGGAGTTTTAACACATTTTAACTCTGGATGAGAATCCACTGCTGAGGTGGGAGAATTGTTTGACAAAGCAACTATTAGCAAACGTCTAGAAGAAGGTGCTATGCTCTGATAGAATCAAAATTGAACTTTCTGGGCTACATGCAAAACAGTTTGCCTAGCACAAAAACTAAAACATAACCATGCATAAAAACATGAACAAATAATTTCCACATTATGAAACATGGTGATGGTAGCATAATATGGTAGCTGTGGGGATGCTTTTCATCTGGAGGGGGAGGGGAGATGGATGGATCCTGTAGAAGACTGAAGAGTGGAACAGAGATTCGACTCCCAGCAGGAAACAACATTAAATATAGAGTATGTTCAGGTGTAAAGATTGCCCCTCAAAATCTAAATCTAATCTGTGGCAAAACCTGAAAATGAATGTTCACAGATCCTACTCATCCAACTAATCTGACTGAGTTTGAGCCAAGACGAATTGACAGAAACATCAGTCTCAAATCTGGTTAAAATTTACCGCAGAAGACTTGCAGAGAAAAGTGGTTCTCCAAAGTAATAATTCAGGGGCGCTGAATACAATATTTGCAAAGACTTGTGTAAACCATCTATCTTTTTTACACTTCACAGTTTGTGTCAGTCTACACATAAAATTCCAATAAAATACATTCAGGTTTGTAGCTGTTAGGTGACAAAATGAAAAGGCTCAAGAGGAATAAATACTTTTGCAGGGAACTGTGCAAAATAATTTTCAATCCTACTTAAGAGATTAAAGGATTTTGCAACTCATATAAAAGCATCAATGAAATGCAACATACATTATTTTATTTATTTAAGTGTCATTTTGTCCGTAGAGTTTCATTTATCATTGTGAAATCAGCACAATACATTTTCGGATTTTTTGCTGTACTTTGCTTTTTCAAGATTTCCATTGGCCCCCATCGAGATATCCCATTGAAAATTTTCTGGGGGCACTTTTTTCTTTCACCTTGCTATTTGATGTTATATCTTAATGACATTGAGGAGATGGCAACCTGAAACTGATTATCTCTCGTTTGACATTCCCCAGCTGCATCCATTCCTATGTTAACTGTTTTATTTATCGTTTTGCTACAGAGACACAGAGAAGCTTTTGGTTATCAGTACAAGTCAAAATAAATATCAGACAGAGTTTCCAAACTTTTACATTTTTCTTGAAAAGTTACAAAAACTATTTAATGCATGACTCAATACCTTTTGGGATAAATCTTCTACTGAAATATTCACAGTAATAGATTTTCTGTTTGGGGTGCCAAAAACTTTTCCAAACTTCTCTGTGTTTTTTCTCCTCTGTGGATCAACATAGTCGGCTCTGCATGTATTTCACAAGGAATCTAAACCTTAAACAAAATGTGCCTGAGTTTTCCTCCCGATAGTTTCTACAATGGAAAACAGGAACCCCACAGTGAGAGATGTGCATGTGCCAGCAAAGTTAAAACTCAGTGTGGATTGCCTTATAGAGCGCAAGTCGTTTCTTTCAAATTTCTTCTCTATACAACAAGCAGATGATGCTGCTTTCAAAGCTTCAGAGATATTTCATTTTTAGCTTGAAAACCTTGAAATTTACAGCTCAAAACATGAAAAAGGTGCTGCTTTAAAGCTCCTCCTGCCATGAATTCTTCAAACATACCGATTTAAACTCATTCAGACACTGTGACCTTTATCCACAAAAAAACAGTTCGAAACAGTCTGACTGACCGCAGGTTGTCGTGGCGACTGGAGTCAGGCTTGAGTGCAGCAGTGCTGTGCATCTTATGTAAGGTCATCACCAAAACAATCAGGTTCAACTGAGGCAAATAAGCAAAGACAAATATGTTATTTAATGAAGACAGTTAGAGAGAAATTAAAATAAAAGCTGGCATTTACTGTGCAAAGATTTTAAACCCTGTGAATTCTTTCTCTCCCTCTATAATGGGCCTCATTTCTTTCTTATATTTCTAATCTGACTTTATCAATAGTTTTCCAGAGTTTTTGAAGCCTTTCCAAGTTTTTCTTTGGACTTTAGCTGCTATTTCAATCATTTTAGTCTAGTCTCTGTACCTGACAGTAGCAACATATTGTACTGGCATAAAGTGGAGGACAAAAGAAGTGTCACACATAAAAAAAAAATCAGTCTTCAGCAGATAGAAAGTATCAAGGGTCCCTGCTAATTATCTGTTTTACAATTCCATACTTGCCCTGACTCAAATTTATAGATTTTTCTAACATTTACATAACATTCCAGATATTTGAGAAGTAAAACATTTACCTTTTCATTTTCTAATTTTCTATATATTCCAGAAATAATAAAAAACTCAATGATCATTAATTTCTGCAGTGTCACAAATGGCTATTTCATTACTTGTTGGCCCCAGGGATTTTTTTTACCTGTTTCAACATCTTGGACTCAATTACTGACACCACAGTTTATGATCGATGACACTTTTATTTTATTTGGAAGTTCAAAACAATTTGAGTATAAACACTTTGTTTGATATAAACAAGTGTGCCACTGGTCCAGTTTAAAATCTCGATCTAAGAGGGTCCAGAGGCCCAAAAAAGAAGGGAGTTGGATAGGCCATTTTGCTGCGTCCCTCCTTGCTCAGCCTCTTAGTATGGATGGGCAGCCATGTCTTGATAGGTTTTCAGTATTGGCACATTCTTTCCATTTTTACATCATGGAATGAAGAGTGCTGTAGAACAGATGGTCAGGGTCCTTCTTTGACAGTTTTTTAAGAGTCTGATGAAGTCTGAATAACCATTAGAGCCCAACCTAGTAAATAATAAAATTGCACATTGGTTCATCATTTCAGGCCTTTACTCTATAATTCTTATCAGCAGGAGTTTGTTAGTTCTTCATTGAATTGAAAAAAAATAAAAAATCCATCAAAGATTTGATGGAGGCATCATTTGGCTCCCCAAAGATCCAATTTAAAATAGTTTTTTTTTTTTTTAAGTTGACTGTTATGTGTAGACACAACGCTGGATCATTTATAGAGTTTAGGAGACTCTAAATACACAATGATTAGTAGGTCAGGATTAGGGGAATTATTAAACAAACAAACGAAAAAAATAATAAAACAACAGTTAAAACATGCTTGTAAAGCAGGTACCTGAGTAATAATAAGTAAAAAAAGCAGCCATAGTCCAATAATACATGGATTAAAAGACCTACAAAAAGTCTGAGGAACTTTTGATCAAGATCTCTTCAAAATATTAAACAAATGTCTGATGCATTTCAAGCAAAATACAAACAAATAAGAGATGGTTCAAAACTTTTGCACAGTATGGTACAATGAACAGGACCACCAATACCTACCATAATGATGACAGCTACAGGTCCGAGGAAGCTCCAGATGAAGTAGTTATCTGTGCGTAGCCAACACCTAAGCATTAACACAGACACCCAGAGAAATAATGAATTAAACTCCTCACGCTGATGTTAGACTGTAGGGAAAGCAGAGCACTCCACAGGTTCATGAACCTACGCTGTTTTTGAGCCATATCCTCTGAAGTCAATGGCTGCAGAAACAGCCACCACCAGCCCAGGCACAGAGTAACCACAGAGGTAAAAATACTTCCTCCTGGAGTTACGTCCCTCAAACACTTCCCTCTGCAGAAGGTACAGCTCCATGGCTTCCAGACACAACCAGCAAAACACAGAAAGCAGCGAAAAGTGCAGCAGGCCAGCAGTGATGGAGCAGAGAACCTGAAAATGTGAGCATAAAATAAACAAAAAAAAAAAAAGGGCACACAAATATTCTACATCAACGCATGCTTGTCTGTCTAATAGTACTAACGGTGTATTTAGTCTTGTTGGCACCAATAAGGAAGATAAGTTCTGTAATGAGCAGGTTGGCCCACAGGTTGCAGTGAATGGTGCTGTGGTCTGTGTGCCACGGCGCCCCCTGGCAGCAGAGGGTGATAAGGCAGGTAGCCAAACACACTAGAGCAACAGCGATGCCAACCCAGGAAACCACGAAGACCAGAAGCTCCTCCACACTGGCACCAAACTGTGAAGCAAAAGTCAAAGCAAGATGTCTATTTATATGTGATAACAACAAAAACACATGAATGCAGAGGCAGAGTGTTAGTGCACTCAGATTTTACAGCGTTTGTGGATTTATTATATAGTGTTTGGACCTGTTTGTGTTTGTTACATAACATCTATTTATATAGATAAAGCACAGCTAATAAAGAGAACATCTTGCAGAGAACATTTAATTTAATTTCATGGAAGGATAAAATATCCTGCTGCATGTCTGCAGCAGCTATTTACCGCCTACGCTGTGTCTGATTTATTTTTTTATACTTTAGTAGAGAGCACAGTTGCAGTCTCAGTTCTCTGTGGAAGAGGAAGGAAATTATAAGAAAAAGGTAACACATGGCCATTTGAAAGAACAGCAGTCACGTGTTTCATGGTTTACAATTTTAATACACATACAAAGCGCATGACAGGTGCTTGATTCATATTGGGTTGATATTTGGCTAATTATTTAAGTTGGGAGATCAAACCTAATTCAGATTTAGGGAGATGGACAAAATTAACTGCCCACACTGGTAAAGATGTGACTCATGTTTATCTTATCACATTCATGGTGTTGAGGATGATATAAGCTTAATATTGTAGAAGTGCACCAAAGAGTGGCATCCATAACAACCATTTGAGGTTTTCTTCATGCCAATGATTGTTTGGGACCTAAGCTTTAGGGTAAAGCACCTCATGTCCACTGTTAAGTATGGTGTAAGATCTGTGATGCTGTGGGTCTATATTGTCTGCCAAAAGCTCTGAGAACCTTGTCAGAGCGCATGGCATCATGAACTCTTTGAAACACCAGGAAACACCAGGTGGCCTGTGCCAGAAAACTGAAAATAGGTCAATTCTGGTTCTGTCACAGATGGATGATAATTCAGAGCGCACAACATAAGTAACACAAAAATTGTTTATTAGACACAAAATCAACCTTGTTCCGTGGCAGCCTCAGTCCCAAGACCTAAATCCTAGGGCTTTTTATTATCCATCCTTACCAGAGGCCCAACAAATTTCTCCATGTCTAAAACTGTATCAATTGCTGTTATGTACAGATGTGTAACTTACAACTGGCTGCTGGTATGTCATGAGGACAGCATAGCTGGACAGATGGTTGCACGCACAAGTTGTGTGTGTGTTGTTTGTGTGCAACAGGCGGCAGCCCTGCGTGGACCACCTGCCGCTCCCAGAAACCCCCGAAGCATTCCAGAAAGAACAGTTGGGACCAAAGTGATTTTCCAGCTGTGGATGAAAATAAAAACACAACCAAATGTCCCATGACTGGCTTTAAAAGAAACTAAGAACCCAAAGAGAAGGGAATTTACTCCATCTATATGTTAATTTTGAGAAAATTAAATGCAAATAAACATACTTGAAGATGTCTGAGAGTGAAGATCACTGGCTCTGTGAGGTACACTCGGTTGGTTCCTCTGTGCACTGAAGCAGAGATGACGTGGGAGTTGACCACGAGGCTTCTGCGTCTGGGCTCTTGGCCTTGGGCAAGTCCCAGACCCAGCCGCAAAGTTGAGTTCTGGGTGGTGAGGAAGGGGCCCAGGTTCTTGAAGAGGGAAAGAACCAGCTTCACCTGACCTGCAAAGCAAAGCCAGAGTGTGAAAAAACTTTGAGAAGTTTGGGAAAATGTGTTCAGGCATTTAAAGCAAATATTGATATATGGAGCTTCAACTAACCACCTGTTATACCGATGGACCATTAAACATATGTTAATACCAATTTTTGCAAGTGCCACTGACCATTGTTGCTGTACTGCTGCAGGGCCAGGGCTGATATCTGCAGGATGCTGTCGCTGTCATAGGAGTGAGGAAATGTCAAGTCCTGTATGTCGGCCTCTGTATTTAGTACATACACTTCTAGATCTGTGAATTAACAAAAAACAAGAGTACACATGTTACACACTGTGTAAGAAGAAAAATGCAGGGAAAGAGAAACTCGACGTACCGACATTCGGTGCCCTGTCACTGAAACGCCCTTCGTAGAGATTGTTCGCCAACAGAAACGCTCCTTTCTCAACTGCATCTAACAGCAGCGATGCAGAACGGGACTGGTCAAGGTTGCTCATATCGGCCCAAGACACCAGGGCTTCAGGACCCAGCAGGTTATCAGCTATCTGAACCACAGCCTGACAAAGACAGAGAGACAGAAAGTTATCTGTCCGTAAGTCTGTTCATCTGTCTGTGCAGTGCCCTGCCAACGTATTTACGTTCTACATTCTGTGATGTTATAAACAACAAACTTCAATTGTTTTAAATGGATTTTTATGTGACAGACCAACACAAATTACTGCATATTAGTGAAGTGGAAGGAAAATTCAAATTTTGCTTTTGCTTCACTATCCATTCATCCGTCTTACCTGAACATATGCTTTGCATGTCCGCTCTCTCTTCTGCAGCTGAAAAAAGAAAAACATCAATTAAATGAACGAATAAACCTGCATTCACTGACATTTCCTGTCTTATTTCCACAAAAGGTCATTTGTACATCTGCACCGATTATATAAATTTACCTTATTGTAATTGCGTGCAGCCGACTCTTTATTGGCTGGTCTCAGGGCCTGGAGCTGAGAGTCCAGAATGTCCAAGAGCTGTTCAATTAGCCTGACAGACATGCTGATGTCACCGGCATAGATCCGTCCCCGGGTCAGGTTGACCAGCTCCCCGGCGATGTTGGCTGCGTTCTCTCCACTCTTGATCTGGATGGAGTCAGGAGTGTTTGTAATGTCAAATGTTTTGACATTTAAAAGGCAGAGAGAGAGAGAGAGCTGCATGCTGTGCAGCTCTAGGGCATTTACACAGCACGTTTGTGTGTTTTTGGTCGTCAGGGTATTTGTGTTTGTGTAAGGCACCGACCTTCTGTGCGATTTGGCTGACCCAGGGAGAGGTGCAGTTGGAAAGGTCAGGCCCTCGGGAGTTCCAACCCACTGGAGATGAAATGCACTGATAAGAAGCGATTCCTGCAGGGACAGAAAGGGGGAGACAAAGATGAAAAACACACAAAAACCAAGCCCATACCTTCTCCTGTATTCAAACTGGTATTCATAAAGGACGTTCATGGGGAAAGAATTTCTCCATCTTACACATTACTAACTATGCACGGTGCCATATATTATCCATGCATTAAAGTTTAGATCATATAGGCCTACAAAATGAGAAACAGCTGAAATTTAATTGTTCCTCGATCTGAGCCGACACACTGAATAAATGCGTTGATCATTGGAGAATCTACAGGGACAGGATGAGTAGAACTCAGTAAAAAGGTGAGGAAAAAGACCAGGACCAAATCCAACTTCATCAGCAAATAGCAAAGCTGCCAATATTATATCCTCTCTGGATTGTGACCAGATAGGTACCCAGCAATAAAACCAGAAATCAGGGATTTGTAATTCCATGATGGAGACTAGGGGGTGTCTAGCCTTCAAAATGGAGGACTAATAATGGAATCTAAGGAGACAAAAATGATTTAGCGATAAAAGTAATAAATAAATATTAGTATAAAAACATACATTATACAAATATTTATTATGTATAGATTATTGCATTTAAGGCTGATTATTTGTACTTGGCATTGTATTTAGAGCTTTGAACAGTTAATTTTGTGCTTGAATTTTTGTTTTGACATATTAAAACATTTCATATTAAGATTATCATATTTAGTCTTAGGGATGCACAGTGGTGCAGTAGGCAGCACTGTTGCCTTGCAGGAAGAAGGTCCTAGGTTTGACTCCCAGCCTGGACTCTTTCTGCATGGAGTGTGCATGTTCTCCCTGTGCATGCCTGTATAGAGGAAGTGGGTATAGAAAATGGATGGATAGATAAATGGATGTTTATTCTTTGTTGCCTGAGCTTGATTGAGACTATATTATGAAACAAAACAATGAACTGCTCAAAAGGAGGCATCAGCAGATTATGTGTTACAAGAGCACTGTAAGAAATCAACTAAGCTGTTGCATAAATTAATAAAAAAATATTAATTCATTTGCAGTTACTTGCAAGTTCTGCAAATTAGGTGTTGGAATAGGACAACAGATCCACCTGGCTTCAGTTAAAATATTAAATAGCATAATAACGCTCCAGTGTAATCATCATCTCTGTACTCAATCCATGCTGAAATGATTTGACATGATTAGTATCGAGGCAAAATGCACCACAGGATTATCAACATAATCTGCATCACAGCTTCTCCTCTGAGGAAGGGTGGGCTGGAAAGACAGCTGCTCAGCGAGAGGAAGAATGCCAGATCCGGCGTCTCTACACACTGTCTCTCTGTTGTTGTTTTTTTTTGTCTCATCTGAGTTCAAAGAGAGGACACCTGAATACATTTCAGGGAAACGAGATACAGACACACTAAAATGCACGCTTCACCTACCCAGGGACCCTTTAGGACAGGGCCGCTCGACTGTCTCTCCCTTCAAGGTTGGGGGCCACTGAACTCCTCGTGCAACCCGGCCCTCGCATCCGCCCACCTGACCGGGTCCGCCGGGGGCCAAGGGAACCCGCAGAGGAGGGCGTGGGGTCAGCGGAACCATGGGTGTGATCGGCCCCCTGTTAATGACGCCGATCGGGTGCGAGGCTGACGGCCGCACCGGGGTAAGAGCGACTGTAGCTGTATAGGACCGCACGGTGGTCATCAGAGAGGAGAGGGGACCTGTAGGCATAAAAGGAATTTTAATAAACTATCCTACTACAGTGCCTTATTAAAATATTAATCCTGTTTGAACCTTTTCACATTTTGATGTTACATCCACTAAGGTCAATGTACTTTGTTGGGATTTTTGGTACAGAAAAAAATTTTAGAGATGAAAATAATAAACAAAACAACTGAAAAAACGTGTGGCATTTGTCTTCGGCTTCCCTGAGTCAATACTGTGCAGAACCATCTTTTGCTGAGTTATAAGGGGAAACTCTTTTGGGGATTGTCTCTACCAGCCTTGCACATTAAGAGACTGAATTTTTTCTCATTCTCCTTTCAAAATAGTTTAGCCTCAGATAGGTTGGATAAGGAACATTTACAATTCTTGACATAGTTTCAGTTGCATTTAGATCTGGACTTTGAGTGGGCCATTCTGCTTGGATCTAAACCTTTCCAGCTCAGGCTGCAAGTTTAAGGCTGCTGTCCTGCTTGAAGCTCTATCCAGTCTCACATTAATTCTGATCTACTTCCTTGCCACTTCCAACAAAAAAGTATCCCCACAACTTAAAACCGGCACTTCCATGTTATGCCGTGTTCAACTTTGGTCTTATCCAACCGCCTTCTTCCACATGTTTAATATGTCTCCTATATAGATTGCGGCAAGCTGCAATTGGTTCAATGTGATTTTAGTTAGGGATATCAGATTAAAGGGGAATAAATATGATAAGAAAATACATGCTACACTTTCCAGATTCTTATTTGTATTAAATTTACAAAAGCCATGTATCCTCTACCATCCACTTCAAATCTATTCACTATGTGTTGGTCCAAATAAAATACACTGAAGTTCGAGGTTGTGCCATAGCAAAATGTGAAAAGGTTGAATGAGTACAAACACTTCTTCCAAGCCATATATATTTATTTATGTCCTATAATAATTATGTCCAAATCAGAATTGTTCATTTTCACACCTTTAGTTGGTGGTGGCGGTGTGAAACTCAGAGGGTATCTCAGCATGTAGTAGTTATTCCACACATATAGCTGGTTGTCTCTGGGGTTGTAATCGATGGAGGAGATGTACTGGTAAGGGTTGGGGAATGGTATCTGAACTGGCAGCTCCTGACCTCGACTGGTGTCATAGGCATACACCACCATGTTGCTGCTGGCTCGGCTGTCGGCCTGGCCCTCATCGTCCTGAAAGACGGAGCGCACTGCATAGAGGACTCCACAGGCCATGAAGGCGTTACTTGCCCCACGTTTGTCAAAGCCTGTGGCCCAGGTGCCCTCAAAACGCAGGGTGTATGGGTTCACCTGGAATAAAACAAGTATTATTAAAGTCCACCTTACTGTTCTTGTCCTCCTCACTTCTGGTATTGCTCTGGGTATGATCCTCCTACCTGGCTGACCACGATACGTCCATTGTTGGCTTCAGTAGAGTAGATAACCCAAAGCCCATTTTCATCCACCGCCAAATCAATGTCTGACTTTCCTCCCCAGCGGTAAGGAGAGGTGTCATGGTAATTGGCGTTGACCACCACTGCCTCGCCACTTTTGATGCGAGTTCGCAGGTCATACTTGACCAGGTTGCGAGTTCGCTCCTTGTTGTAAAATACAGCACCGTCATACACCACAAAACCTGTACCATCCACACGACTCGGCAACCTAGGACAGGCAAACACATTAAAGAATTCATATAATAATTTTGAGTGCTATGCAGAAGAATACTATATTAAATAGTTGTCTTGTAAATTAGGCAATTTGAGGGGTGGTCTTTATAATGATTTCCAAGCCAAAAAAACACATCTATGTCATTGGTCTTACTTTACTATTAGGTCTGTTTCATACTAAGAAAGTTGTAACTATTACACATAAAATATTCCCTCGCTTATGCATTTCTCTACTCCTCTATTTTTTTTAGATACAAAAGATGCAATAAAAAGTGTCACATATTCCAATAAAGCCTTATTTATACTACTTGTGGTAGATTATGGTTATAATGAGGGAGTCCACAGCATCGTCCACAATGATTGGCAACTCTGATAAAAGCTGTTCTAAAGCTTTAGAAATGATGGTTATTATGGAGATTTGCTGAACCACCGTATCACTCTATGTTGCAGTTCTCTAACAGTGAGCTTTGTTTCATTTTTCCAAACTCCCATACCCTCCTCCTCATTGTCTATGGTGGTCTGACCATTTTTTTCATTTCCCAGTGGTGGTAAACATTTTTAATTTGATTAATGTATGTGATATATATACTTTCAACTAATCTGTTTGATATCTAACCTTGTGTGTTTTTGTTTTTCGTGTGCTTGGTTGTCAACTTGTCTTCTATGTTGGTGAACAAAATGGAATTCTGCACTCTAGTGGACAATAAAGATTTATTCTATTCTATTCTATTCTATTCTATTCTATTCTATTCTATTCTATTCTATTCTATTCTAGAGAACAGGATTCATCGTTCAATCAATTACAGCAAGTTGTCCAGGTCCTGATGAAGCAAAGGCCAGACCATCACACTATCTCTACCATGATTAACTCTGTGTATGATGGATACTTTTTAAAATGCTGGGTTTATATGCCAGATGTAACAGGATGCACAAAGTTCCACTTTTGTTCTGATCAGGCCATAGAAAATGATCCCAAAAGTCTTGCAGATCATCAAGATGGTTTTTGGTCCGACAGAAGGCCAACTTTCTGTCATTGAATTGTGAACCCAGCTCTTTCTGAGGTGCTTTAGATGTGTTTCAGGATTCTTTTGGGATCTCCTAGATGAGTTATTGATGTGCTCTTAGAGTAATGTTTTGTAGGCCGGCCCCTCCTGAGATGATAACAACTGTTCCATGTTTTCTCCAATCGAGGATAAATACTCAATGACTTTGTTTCTCATCTGTTCTTAGTTTTTTTTTTTAGATCGGGGCTGGCTATGTTGCTTTTGTAGATATCAGATGGTAAGTAAATTCTTAATGCTGCTGGTCTAACAGCAATTAGAGCTGGGTGTGGGTGGCGAAATTAAACCAAACACAGTTAATTCATGTTTTAACAAATGATTTGTATAGCTTTTTCTCCTTCATTCATGAGGTTGTCTTTAGAAAACTTTGATTTTTATTTACTCCGGTTATCTGTGTCACATATTAAGTGAATTCCGTGATCTGACAGATTTATGAGTAACAAACAAAAACACAACACCTGAAGGGGTCAAATACTTTTTCACAGCACAGAATAAACAAAAAAACCTTACTTGTAGGTAGTGGTGACTCTGTTCTGACGGAGGTCGTCCCACGAGGCATACTCATACAGGACCTCTGTTCTGTAGGGCGTCCACGGCATGACGTAGAGCCTGTCGCCAGCTTGTAGGGGATCTTTACACCAGGCTCCGGACTGATGCTCCGCCTCCAGGAGCGAGGAGTCTGGCTGGATGCTGAGCAATGAGCCAGGGCACACGAAAACTGAGAGTTGGGTGTTAGGAAAGTGGGTTGAAAGCAGGATGCAAGAAATAGGAAAGAGAAGGAGGGAACATAACAGTTAGAAGGGAGGTGAGAAAGAAAGTGGAGGCAGATGTAAGGAGGAAAAAAGATGAATGAAAGCATAAAAAAATTAATTGAGTTAGATGATGATGCAGAGAGATTCAGAGAAAAAGAATGGAGAGAAAAAGAAAAAGAGATTTAAAACACCTGTTCTGGTTTCAGGAGACAAGCGACAGAAGAGACGAATAAGTGTTGAAAATCACACACTGCTTGTGTGAGTGTGTGTGTGGTGATTAAAACAACAGGGACACTGCAATGAAAGTTGTATGAGCGTATTTAAGTGTGTGTGTGTGCGTGTGTGTGTATGTGTGTAGAAGGGGTGGGGGGTTAGTGCAAAAAGAGTGAAGAAGAGTGTGAGGTAGAATCGGGGACGCAGAAGGCGGAGCTAAATTTTGCCTTGAAGTGAATGAGAGGGCAGGTTAGTTTACGATTGGTCCACACACGTCAATAACTGCATGGACACATATGTATACTGAACGGTCCCACACTGGCATGCAAAGAGGCATGCACACACACACACCCACGCATGTGCGCGGTGCTTGGTAACCACACACATCCAGACGGATACACAACCACACGCACATTTCGTCTTATTTTTCCTATGAAGATAAATAAGGGGCTCTTCCTATAAGGGAAGAAAAGGGAAAATAAGCATGAAGAGGATGACTGGAAAAGAAGGACGGAAGGAAAGAAGGAAGGAAGGAAGGAAGAAAGGAAGGAAGAGTTAGTAAAGAAACAGTAAAGACAGAAGGTGTTTATGTTTGTGCAACCAGTTGTTTTTTTTATGTGTGCACGGAAAGAGAGACAGAGAGAAAAGATGAAGATGAAGAAGAGTAAGAAAGGTAGGTGCAGAACCTGGATAAAATTGGATCAAACAGACGCTTTGGATACAACAAGAGATGGATAAAATGTGGAGAAAACCAAAGAACTGTGTGGAAAACGAAAAAAAGAGCGGAGAAAGTAAGGGGGCAACATCCAGCATGATTACGAAACAACGTCCTAGGGTTGGAGGAGGAGAGAAATGATAGGACAGAGGAAGAGGAGAGGAGAAAAGAAGACAAGTAGAAGAAGAAGAAAAAGAGGGGGGGTTGGGGATAGGGAGAGATCAAGATGCTACAATGTTTTGTCTTTACCTTTTTGGTCCACTTCTACTCAAGCATAGGAAAAAAAAAGAGGGAGAGAAAGAAAGAAAAGTCAGAGGGTGAAAGAAGGGGGAGAAAGAAACAAGGAAAGAAAGAAAGAAAGAAAGAAAGAAAGAAAGAAAGAAAGAAAGAAAGAAAGAAAGAAAGAAAGAAAGAAAGAAAGAAAGAAAGAAAGAAAGAAAAAGTAGCACAGATAAAGATTTCGGAACTCATTCTCACCACAAACATTATTGTTCATGTAAAAAAAAAGGAAGAAGAACCATAAAAGAATCCCAACATACTCTCCTCTTCTCCTCCTCCTCACCCCCACAACCTCCCTCCATCCCTCCCATCCTCCCCCCGTTTTTCTTCCTCCTCCCTCCCCCCGATTTCTCCTTCCCTTAATCAGGCTCCTGTGGAGAAAAGAGAGCAACTCCTGTGGCGTGAATCTGCAAAAGAGAAGCACACATGCGTGCACGCTGGAGCGCTCACTCACACAAACACGCTCTCACACACGCGTGACATTTTGTGACAATTTGCAAATGCCCCACAGTTTGTTTTCTTCCTTTTTTTTTTTTTCTCAGCATTCTCTCACTCACTCTCTCTCTCTCTCTCTCCTTCCTACTTTCTGTTTGTGATTCAAACACATCAACATGCACACACACTCTTCCTGAGAAAAAAAAATTAGAAAACATCTAACTTTTCTTAAAATCCATCAATCTCGCAGGAAAATAGCTGACATCAGAAGGTGACAGATCAAAAATCAAACCTGCATCATGACATAACTAGGTTAAATCTGTGTTTCGTGTGTGTGTTACTGTGTTTTGGTGTTTTTTTCAATTGCATATTCATGTCTACTCACTGTAAGGGACACACTCGTACTGGATCTCCAGGTACTTGTACGTTCCGGGGCAGGGGTCTGGGAAGACGTCGACCCCTGCGACAACCACACACTGAGTTCGGTTGTTACATCTGAAGAACAGAATGGATGAATTGATTAATCGGTCAATGAAATGGATGGAGGAAAAAGGGAAGTTGAGAGATTAACAGACAGGAAAAGAGAAGGCAAAGGATGCTCCATTTGTCTACTCTCTCTCGCTGAATATTGATCAGTTCTTCTAGGAAAACACTGCTGAGTACACAGCTAGTACGTGGCTAAAGATTCTGCGGTACTCACACACAACACACTACATGAGCATTGGTTTGGTGTTATGTTTCCTACTAATCCACATTCATGTTGTACGGCAACACACCTACACGTGCGTACAAACCAGAAGCTGTATTGATTAGTTTACCTGCTTCAAGAACACTTTAACATATTTGAATAAGGTCAGAATTTGCATAATTTCTGCCTTTGCTTAAGTGACTTGGAAAATTATTCATACTCTGAACTTTTTTAGTTCAGCCAAGTCTGCATTCCACCAAGGCATGCAGACAAACATGTGTGAAAGAATGGGTCCCACTCAGGACCTCAGTGAACTCCTGTGTGGCATGGTTTGTTTTCAGGGTTGAACTCAGCCCTTTAGTTCCAGTGAATGGAAACCCTAATGCCGCATACCAACACATTTTGGAAAATTTCATACTCCTCACTATGTGGGAACAGTTTTAAAGTGGCTCCTTACTGTTGAGGAAGGTCAATAAAGACATGAATAAGCAAGTTTGGTTTGGAAAAACTTGACTGGACTGCACAGAAACCTGATCTCAGCCAGACAGAACACCTTTGGGACAAATTAGAGCAGAAACATTAAGCGGGGACTTCTCGTCGAACATCAGTGTCTGACCTCACAAATGGTCGTAAACTTTGGATGCCTTCCCAGAAGAGTTGAAACTGAAATAGCTGCAAAGTGTGGCCAAATATTACAATAAACCCTATAAATAAAGAATGGGACTCAAGTTATTATATTTTTAAAGGCAGATAAGCAAATACTTTTGGTAATAGTCTAAGATCAGTAAGATTGGATGGAGAGAATATGTAAACATGAACATTTGTCAAGTCTTCCAGTATTGTCTTGCATCTACCTTTATCCATCTTTCCATCATCTCTGCTTCCCTGTCCATGCTGAAGAAAAGCATTCCAGTGGCATAATGCTGCCACAGCCATGTTTTGCCATTGCAAAATGTAAATGGGAGTTCTTATAGCTTTCCCCCAACAGCAGCTTTGCTTTTTTTATTTTTAATAAAGGCCAATTCTGTGGAGAGCAAAACTAATAGTTCTTCTGTACTTATTCTCCCACCTGAGCTGTGAATCTCTGCAGCTCCTCCAGAGTCACAATGGGCCTCTTGGCTGCTTCTCTGATCAATACTCTACTTGTGAGTTTAGGGTGGTGGGCATGTTTTGAGGTTTGCTATTTCAGATGATGAATTGTGCAGAGCTAAGTAAGATGCTGAATATTGATTTGAATATTATTTTATAATCCAACCCGGTTTTAAGCATCTCTACAACTTTACCTCTGGCATGTCTGCTGTGTTCCTTGGTCTCCATGAAGCTGTTTGTTCACTATACTGACACTAAATTAAAGAGATGTTTACTCCATTTACTAATTTATTTATTTACAGTTGGCTGCATTGGATTTTATTTAGGGGTATCAGATTAAAAAGGGCTGAAACAAATTCAGATTTTTTCTTGTAAAAAATTTAGAAAACCATGTCTGATTCATATTTAGTTATATGCTACTTTGTGTTAGCCCATAAAAATTAAATCCTAGGAAAATAAAATGATGTTTGTGTTTGTAATATGACAAAACGTGAGAAAGGCGCTGCACATATTTTCCTCACCAATGTACAAATTATACAGCTCAGCAGATACAAACCTCTGGGACATAATCTTTAGTGCATCAGGAAGGTAACACTGTGTGTTCTCCATCTGGAAGGGGTCTGCGTCACAGATCTTGTCATCAGTGCGTCCATAATTGGCTGTCTCCACCATCACCACATCACTTCCTGGGCAGCGCAGCTCTATAGGATAACCCTCACAGGCCAATTCCCTGCGTAGCAGCCCGAAGGGCATGGCGGCCCGGGACATGGCTGCATGTGAGAGGTAGAGGAGCATGAAATAAGTGAGGAGCCAGTTGGGACAGGAACATATGGGGAATGTAGAAAGGAAGGATGAAAACATAATCGGTTAGGAACTACTTGGTCATTTCCAGGAGACAGCTTTGAATGTAGCTGATATTTGTTGACACACCATACTTTGTGGTAGGGTTGTGAAAGCAAATATCCAGCCTAAACCGCTACAGGTGTTTTAAACTAATATTTATTTCTAGTTTTAAAAAACCGTGTTCTAAAAGTTCCAAAACAATAAATATTGGTGGCTCCAAGCAATGTTTTTAAATGTAAAAGTAAAAAGAAATGCTGTTCTTAGCAGTTTTTCTACATGTTTTTATGCAATATTTGCAAGGCATTTACAAGTTATTTTATTTTTTGTCATAATTTACCAATAAGATGGAACACTCCTTTGAAGATAATTTTATAACCTTTATATAAAAGTTTGTTGTGTTATGTATTTTCAAACCTGAACACAGAAAAGAAAATAGTGGGGGGTTTTATTACAACACCTTTTACATAATAGAGATCCATCCTGCTTTTTTGAAAACAGACGGTATAACATGGTGGTGGTAAGTAAGTAAATAAGTAAGTAAGTAAACAAGTGCTTTTCACAGACAGAGTCACAAAGTGCTTCACAGTAATCAAAAAACATACAATATAAAATAGAACAATTACAAAAGTGGCAACATTGGGTCAACATTGGGACTGGACTGCTTGTCTAAACAAATAGGTCTTAAGGAGCTTTTTAAGCACATCAACTGAGTCCAGGGAGTGCAGCTTGAGAGAAAGTTAATTCCAAAGTCGAGGAGCAGTAGCTTTAAAAGAACAGTCACCCCTAGTCTTAAAGCAGGTTCGTGGATCCATTAACAGGGTTGGTCCAAACGACCTCAGACTTCGAGTCGAGCTGAAGGGCTTAATTAGGTCACAAATGTAGGCAGGAGCCTGTTCATGTAGGGCTCGAAAAGTTAATGCTAAAATTTTAAACTGAACACTATACACAACAGGGAGCCAATGGAGAGTGGTGGCATCTTACTGTGGTGATATTTTGCTGCAGCAGGAACAGAGAAGCTGCTCAGAGTTGACGATGATGATGATGGATGGGGCTAAACAAAGGTAAACCATATATCTTTTTCCTTCTACTCCATTATAATGCACTACTTTATATAGCTCTATCACATAAAATCTCAGTGAAATTTGTGGTTGTAATATGAAAGTATATGAAAAAGTTCAAGGGTAATGGATTCAAGGCAACTTATGTGACTCTTGCTGACATGTTCTTACTTAAACCCACGGAGGAAGGGCTGGAACACCCTGAGATGGCATATCAAGCTTTTAAGATGAAATCTACATTGAAATTCCGGCTTGGTTCTCACTGGATGAGCTGCCACTTGCCTTCCAAGACTGATAAAATGCATCCGTCACACCTCTTTTTATCCACACTTTAGTGCTCCTGTCAGTTTCAGAGCCTTCAGTGATATGCAGTTTTTGGAATAATTTTTGGGCTCTCATAAATGTTATTGATCCAGGCAAAGCAAACACTTAAGCTTTTTCATCTGAGGATATAACATGTTTAAATCATGGCCAGTTTGAGCTTTCAGGTAATGAATACCCACAGTTGGCACGGAGTATCCTGACTGTACCTTTTGTCAAAGAGGACACAATGAATTCTATCATACAGTATTTCAGTGGAAAATGTATAAGTTAAGAGTAAAATTTAAATAAACAAAGAAAATTAGATTTTTGGTTCTAAAATTCTGTGGTAACATACTAAACAGCTGATGATCTATTTTACCATAAATCTGTTAGTTTTTTTTAACCAGTGACAATTCATTCAACAGCTTAACTTTAATTCTTTTGCATTTGTTCTGGCCCATTTGTTCTGGTTCATTTTATCTGACTATTTTCTATAGCGCATGTTTTAAAAAGATCTACAGTGACAAAAAATATTCCTCCCAAAGAGACATTTGTATGAGAAATTAAGCCAGTTCCCTTTAATTACCTGTTCTGATTTTATCAGTCATTAATGATCATGCCTGGGAATATTGATACACACTAATGATTCCCCTGTGGATGCTATAACAATTTGCTCAGAATACCTAACTCAAACCCTGCGAAGATCTATGTTTGCTTCACAAACATGGCACTTAATGAATATAGAAACATGCTGTTACAGTGCCTTGCGAAAGTACTCGGCCCCCTTGAACTTTTCAACCTCTTGCCACATTTCAGGCTTCAAACATAAAGATCTAAAATTCAAATTTTTTGTGAAGAATCAACAAGTAGGACACAATCATGAAGTGGAATGAAATTTATTGGATGTGTCAAACTTTTTTAACAAATAAAAAACTGAAAAGTGGGGCATGCAATATTATTAGCCCCCTTGCGTTAATACTTTG
>JAHUTJ010017064.1:0-28983 GCA_036250325.1 Characodon lateralis | reverse complement strand
GTCACCTGAAATGGTTTTCACTTCACAGGTGTGCCGTGTCAGGTTTAATAAGTGGGATTTCAAGCCTCATAAATGGGGTTGGGACCATCAGCTGTGTTGTGCAGGAGGTGGATACAGTACACAGCTGATAGTCCTACTGAATAGACTGTTAGAATTTGTATTATTCTAACACAGAGTTCTAGCAGGAGACACATCTCTAGAACAACTGTTAAGAGGAGACTGTGTGAATCAGGCCTTCATGGTAAAATAGCTGCTAGGAAACCACTGCTGAGGACAGGCAACAAGCAGAAGAGACTTGTTTGGGCTAAAGAACACAAGGAATGGACATCAGACCTGTGGAAATCTGTGCTTTGGTCTGATGGGTCCAAGTTTGACATCTTCGGTTCCAACCACCGTGTCTTTGTGCGGCGCAGAAGAGGTGAACGGATGGACTCTACATGCCTGGTTCCAACTGTGAGCATGGAGGAGGAGGTGTGATGGTGTGGGGGTGCTTTGCTGGTGACACTGTTGGGGATTTATTCAAAATTGAAGGCATACTGAACCAGCATGGCTACCACAGCATCTTGCAGCTGCATGCTATTCCATCCAGTTTGTGTTTAGTTGGAGCATCATTTATTTCTCAACAGGACAATGACCCCAAATACACCTCCAGGCTGTGTAAGGGCTATTTGACCAAGAAGGAGAGTGATGGGATGCTGCGCCAGATGACCTTGCCTCCACAGTCACCGGACCTGAACCCAATCGAGATGGTTTGGGGTGAGCTGGACCGCAGAGTGAAGGCAAAAGGGCCAACAAGTGCTAAGCATCTCTGGGAACTCCTTCAAGACTCTTGGAAAATCATTTCAGGTGACTACCTCTTGATGCTCATCAACAGATTGCCAAGAGTGTGTGGAGCAGTAATTAAAGCAAAAGGTGGCTACTTTGAAGAACCTAGAATATAAGACATATTTTCAGTTGTTTCACACTTTTTTGTTCAGTATATAATTCCACAGGTGTGAATTCATAGTTTNGTAATCAAAGCAAAAGGTGGCTACTTTGAAGAACCTAGAATATAAGACATATTTTCAGTTGTTTCACACTTTTTTGTTCAGTATATAATTCCACATGTGTTAATTCATAGTTTTGATGCCTTCAGTGAAGCTACAATATTCATAGTCATGAAAATAAAGAAAACTCTTTGAATGAGAAGGTGTGTCCAAACTTTTGGTCTGTACTGTATATAATAAATAGAAAAAAGAATAATAAAATAAATGTAAAAATAGTTTGCATAACATACATTTTATTTAGATTATGTTTAAATTAACTAAATATAAAGACTGCAATTTGCTAGAGTGACCCATCTGGTTGAAAGGAGGATCTGCTTGTTAGCTCTTTACTGGGTTCAAATCTCAGGCGAGACCTTTTAACGTGAAGTTTGCATGTTCTCCCTGTGCATGCATACACAGTCCACAAATATGCATGCACACTATACATTTCCCTCAGGAGTTAGTGTGTGCATGACTGGTTGGGTGTTTCTATGTTGCCCAGTTGTGGACTGACCCATTGTCTGCTATAGATCAGCACCAGTCCCCCTTTAGAACCCTGCAAGAATTAAGCAAAAATGGATACAATATGTGAAGTTTTCTTTTTAACTAAAGGCTGATAGGTGTGCAAAAGCTTATCTCTAATGCTTGAAGCACTTTGAATTTATAGAAGAGAGGGGTTTTAAGAGCTCACGTAATGATATTCCTACACTTGAGATATGCTGCTGTTTGTATATGAAATTATTAGGTTTATGAAGGTGGTGATAGGGTTTTATAATAGATATTTTTAAGGTTTGTTGTAAGAAAGTCAAGTCTTATGGCTTGATTATAAGCTCTTTTAATTTTTGTATGGGGAATAACTTCTTTCCTAGAATCTTGTTTTCTTTTCTCTGGCTTTGCTTTCAAATGTATCCTGTTCTGAACAGTTTTGGTAAGATGCATTTTAAATATCTGCAGTGGTTGTTGTTAAAAGGAAGAAGTGTATTGTGTTGCACTGGTTTTATTTGACTAGAAGCTAGGATTTTATGTGTTTAGTTTGATCCCTATTATTTAAGAACTGCTCCAAATGTTTTTTTCAGTTTTCAGTCTGTTGTCATTCCCTGGTCAGGACTATTTCATCTACTTGTTCTAACTATGATGCTTACATGACATGAAGAAATTACATAATAATTCAGTGCTGATAGTTAAAGACTGTTATAGTTGGGGTGAAATTCAATCACTTTAATAAACAAATAAGCCAAACTAGATCAAATTTTAAACCTGAATTAATTAAGTAATGATCACAAAAAAAAATTATCAATCTCTTCCTTAGCCTCCACCTTTTGATGATTACAGCGGGGAGTTGCTCCTGTACAGCATCCTCCTGGATAATGGCCACAAGGAGATCTATGCTGCTGCTTCCAGCCAGTGTTCAGTTCAGGCACCAGTCGAGGTTCGAGTACTGAGCATCAGTGCAGTTACCTCCTATGGGACATCTCCACCAGCTTTTGTAGATCTCAGACACGCAAGTAAAATAAAATTTCACAAAATTTCACAAAGACTAAAATATTCCGTACAACTTAACTTTCTCAGGGAAACAGTGAAAATATCTTGATTGTTTAGGTGTTTCTGGACCTTTTTTGGGAAAGTTGGCTTCTATAGCAGACGGCAGCTCTGTACGTGTCTCCTGGTCTTCAACAGCTGGGAAAGATCTTCTGTACTTTGTAATAGAATGGAAAAGCCTGCCTGCTGGGGGGCTGCAGTGGAAAAAGGTGGTCAAGGATCTAAAAGACTCCACAATCACAGGTATAGTCACTCACTCATCAGTCACACGCTTTTGTGCTAAAACAAGACAAAAAGTATAAACCTTTTTATTAATGTCCTTCAGGTCTTTCAAATACCGTGAACCGGACAAAGTGAAAATGAATGAATGAAAAAATGTTCATGTCAGATCCTAAAGTCTTTAACCAGTTGCTCTTGCAGAGATTTAGGATTTTCCCTCTCAATTTAACTGCTTTTGGATCTGGGTCAGGTTGAAATTTGTATAAAGCATTCAAAATAAACTCTGCAACTGAACTTTGGAGGCTGTTTTCACTGTTAAATGTCTTTCCCAATAGATCTATAGTTGTACTTTTATTATTTATTGTTTACTGAGTACCCCAAATATTAAGGATTAATTATATGGAACTCTCTAAAAATAAACATGAAGTAAAACTGTTGCGTTTCTGACTCAACAAAAACTTGAAATCAAAGAAAATTGTATGTATATTCCCATTTGAAACAAGATAGAAATATAAGCAAGGGAAAATATTTAAAATGGATACTTTCAGAGTAATGGAATTAAGTTATCTGTGGTTGTAAGTTTTTTTTATTTATTTTTTTTTTTTTTTATAAAACTTTAAGAGTAGACCATTTAAAATATAAATGTGATTAGAAGACGAAAGAAGGATTGTTGTTACCTAGAAAAACGTATTTATTTTTGCTTCTGTCATTTCTTAATCTTTATAGCGTATAGCGTATAGCATATCCCTTACTGACCCCTAATTATATTAAAAATAAAAGGAATATTTCATCACCTTTTTTGGTTCTGGTGTGCTACCCAAAGATTTTCAGTAGCATCCATCTGAACATCCTTTTAAAAACTTTCCGGCATAAATTTTCCAAACCACCAGAAACACAAAGTGCGGGTTTTGAAAGTGATCTAACATCTCCCTCGTGTGGTCATTCTTTGTTATAACTATGTTTTTGTTTTTCCTTCCTCAATCACACCGCAGGCTGTTTAGAAAGTAAAATATTTCACACCTTTAACCCAGAGGTAGTGAACAAAGCTAGATGTTTACAGAATACAGTCGGGGGTTCACCTTCATATTGTGTTTCAGGTTTGATGGCGGGTGTGAAGTACAACCTCTCTTTGTACGCTGTGACCACCAGGGGTGTCTGTGCTCCAGCATCTAGACTGATCTACTCCAGAGAACTCAGTAAAACATACAGCTTTCTGTTTTGCAATATTCCATGTCTTACAGCCTGCACCGACCATGGTATCATTGCTGTGTCTCCATGTGTATTTGTTTCAGAGCCACTTTCAGCCCCCATGCTCCATGTGCTGAACCGTGAGGTCACACGGATCCTGGTTCGGTGGGATGAGCTTCCTCTACACCAACAAAGGGGCTTCATCACAAAGTACACTGTCTATTTGCAGACATTGGACTCCAGCAGCACAACGCTCAATGGTGAGCACTTTATACAAACATTCATGAAGGCCTTCTTTATCTTAATTAGTCCAAACAGACTTCCCTCCTTCCACACAGTGACAATACTCCTTGAATTTCACATTTTGCCACGTTAGAACCCAAAACTTCAACTCATTTTATTTTTATTTTAAGTAACAGACCAACACAATGTAGTGCATAACTTAAAGTGGAAAGATTATCAACCATGGTTTTCAAAATGTTTGAAAATATAAATCTGAAAAATGTGTCAATTTGTATTGGTAAACATAGTCACACTGCAGACAGGTCAGAGATGCATCTGCATTGAGGTTTATAGCAGAGTTAGGTTTTAAAACAATATCCTAAGCTGTGACAATGTCTGAATATATCTGTGAATAAACAGAATATCTGTGAAAGCACTGCTTATCCAGTCATCTGAAAAAAAAAGTGTAAGGCACAACTGTAAATCTGCAAGACACAGTTTTTAACCTAAACTGGCAGGACGGGTGAAAAATGCATTAGAGAAGAAGCCAAAACAGCCATTGTAACTCGGGAACAGCTCTACAACTCAGACAGGAAAACCTTTGATTGGGCATTCCTCAAGTCTGGCCTTGATGGCAGTCACAAGATGAAAGTTGTTCTTAAAATTAAAAGAAAGCCATGACAAGTCATGTTTGCAGTTTGCTACAAACCATGTAGCGGACAAGGTGGAAGAAGATGCTTTTGTCAAATGAGGCCAGAATGTAAGTTTTGGCCTCAAGTGGCCAGGCCTCATTTCAGGATGTTGCTGGATGGTGTCACCATCCCTTCTATTAAACATAGTAGTGGCTGCATCATACTATGGGGATGATTTTCTTTCAACAGGAAAGCTTTTTAAAGTTGATGGGAAGATAAAAGGAGCAAAATACAGGGCAATTTTGGAAGAAAACCTGTTAGAGGATGTAAAAGACTTGACACTGGGGTTGAAGTACACCTTCCAACAGGACAACACTAAACATACAGCCGGAGCATTAGATCTCAACATTTTTACGTATTAAATTGGCCCAGTCAAAGTCCAAACCTACATCCAATTCAACCTCTCTTGTAAGACTTAAAAACTTTAAATCCAATCTGACTGAGTTTGAGCTATTTTACAAAGAAATATGGGCAAAAGCCGTGAAAAGTGTTCTAATAAGGAATTGATTTAGGAATCTGAATACAAATGCAGGTTAGACTTTACTTTTTTATATATATAAAAATGTGAAAATCATGGCATTTCTTTTGCTTCATAGATATGCACTATTTTGTGGTCTTTAACATTAATAATCAATAAATACTTTGGCATTTGTGATTGTAATATAATAAAATGAGGAGACGATTGAGGAGTTTGAACACTTTTGGATGCTGCTGTATCTCACCTTTTCATTTTGAGCATCATGAATCCTCCACTAAAAGGAAGTGAAAGCAGTTTCATACATTTTTATGTTAAAATTTATCAGCAATTTGAACCAGAGTAGTTACTCAATTGCTCTGAGTAGTCTTATTACAATAAATATCAACTCATAGAGTCAGTGAAGCTTCATATACAAAAGCCACTTCATCAACATTTACCACTCAAAACTAACCAAATTTGTTTGGGTTTTCCATGCAGGACTTAGTCCTTTTGAAACAAAAAAAAGTATGTTTGTCGCAAATGTATGTGAGGAACTTCTAACCCTAAATGAATAGCAAGCCTGGTCTTTCAGCATTTTAGGCATGTTGGTTAGGCTTTCTTGTTGATTCATGTCTCTTTAGGAATCCTACAACCACAGGTCTTCGTTTCTTTCTTCGTTCCTTTGTTTATTTGTATCATCAGGCTGTTCTTTTTGCTGTAATAGCCAAACTGCAACCTTATTTTAGACGGTAGATTCCTTGATCATTTTCAGGTTGTGTTCATGTTGGTACTTAAACTAGATTGTGTTCTGGTGAGTTATGTTGATTTGACAACGTTCTCCATGCTCTGTGTAATCAAGTGTGATACAGTCTCACTGTTTAGGCCTGTGGCTTCCTCTGACATGTCTACACGACAGCTCTTTCATCTAGTCTACTACTGGCTGTTTTATTCATGTCTTCCTGCTTTCACTTTTGGATATCCTTTCTCTTTTTGCAGAGTTACCACTTTGTTTTCCAAGGTAGACATCTTTTAGCATTAACAAGTGCAGAAGCTTTTCTGCCGGGGTCCTACAAAGTTTTCATGTAGAAAATCCAAACTCAATTTGCCAAGAGTTGTCAGTTCTTCTTTATTTCATGTTTAAAGTATAAATACTAAAGTTCATATACTGTTTCCCTTTTCCAAACTCATCCAGACCTGGAAAATATTGAAATTAAATTCTATACTTTTCTGTGCTTTTTCAAGATTGCACATGGACCCTGTTTCAATTTAAATACTTTTGCTGGAATACCTGTAACAGACATTTCCTTGTTTGGGAAAACTACAGTGTATGAAAAAAATTTACAGTACAGTGTTTATAGCTTTCAATACATTAAAATTAATCATGTTGGTTACACTCATTTTCGTATATGAAAAGTCTTCCTAGTGAAACAGAGAATCAAGTTCTAGATTTTTTTCAGTAGTTTGTTTGGCCGAGTATTTTTTACTTCCACAGCTTCATTGTGCCGGCAACAGGCTCCAGTGACATTGTCTTTCTGTCTATAGTAGATATTTATAAACCTAATTTCTAGTCCAGCCATTGATGAGCATCCTTCAGAATAAATTAGTGTCTTTGATATATTCTTACTCTTCTGACAACTTAGTCCGCCATGTTGCTGTAAGGGGTCCCAGGAAGTGACACAATTATTTTAATCAAATGCCATTTCGTGTCATTGCTTGAGGACAGTTGGGAAATAAAAATTAAAATTAGTTTTGAGCTTGTGCTACATACTTCAATGCATAATGATGCTTTTATTTAGTAAGTGCTTACAAGGTCAGTAAGCCATGTGTTGGGGGCAGTAGTTTGTTGAGTTTTCTTTGGGTCTTGTTGATGTATAGTAGTTTAAACATTTTTTCAAAGAAATTCAAGCCCATATCACTGTGAGATGTTTTAGTTTGTGGGTTTTTTGTGTAGACAAGCATTACACATTCATTTGAAAACTATGAAAGTGTAACCCACACTCTACCTAAAAATGGACTCCGGATTGCAAGCAGACCTGCCAAAGCTTCTTTAACATTTTTTATCCTTTTTTTGCATGCAACACAATTCTAAAAAAGATGCTGGGTTTTTAGAAACCACAGATTTTAAGATAATTCCAGGAAAACTCTGTTGTCATGTAGACAAGGCCTAAAAACATTAAGGTTGACATGCACATACAGTAGCTATCAGTTGTAAGTTGAAGGTATCAAAGAAACATCTGTGGGTTAGGCATCAAGACCTCCTGCCCAGTCACCCACTTCCTGCTATGTTCAGCTCTGTCTACAGGTGCTTCTAATATTCAATGTCAAACAGCAAATTTATTTGTAAAAGACTTAAAATAACCTGGTGTAAAGTAGGATTGGGTTTTGAAAAGTCACTTTCTTACTTGCATTAAAACAATAAGGTTTAATATCCATTTCAGCTAATGCCATATTAAATGATTTTACACTGCCTTGCATTTTCATCATACAGTTGTTTACGTTTTGCTGTATTGTCAAATAAACAACAGCTCGGTTGCTATACTGAGTGCATTATGGCTACTACCATTACAAATCACCAAGCTGCTGATCAGATGAGTCTGTCGCTCTTCTTCCTACATACAGTCTGGCTCAGATGGAGAAAACTTTCAGCATGTTAACAACTATTACTAACTGTTGGCATTTCTTATACAGAACATCTAAATGAAAAAGCAGTAAATACGAATTTTCCATATATAAATCGTGCATGAATGTCCCCAACATGAATTTTCTTCACTTGAAACGTAATATTGCCAAGGTTGGCTCATGAGCCAGAACACTGAGCAACAATCATGACTGTTGCTTTGTTTTTCCAGTACACTCTCCACATGTTGCTGCTGCTGCATACATGCTGCATCTCCTGTGTTGCTTTCCCTGCTTGTCCTCTGATGTGGTCATAGTGAGCCTCGTGTCATAGGATTCCATGGACAAGCAGCTGCATCCATATCCCAGTTCACCAAGTGTAATGCAATGCAAAGTGTTGCATGCCGTGGTGTTCCGCATGCGACTGCCATGGGTTTAGCAGTCGCCAGGAGAACGGTACTTGTCTTACTGCGTTGTCTCAGGTGTAAAGTGTGGTAAAGATAAGATTAGAGAGATTGCTGGTTTTCCAGGATTTTGGTTTAGCCCCTTAATACTAGTGAAAGAAACTCTTAATTCTTCAACCTGCCTAGACAATTTCCCCTTTAACCCGACAGAACATCTTTAGAATGAATTAGAGCGGAAACTGCAAGCCAGGCCATCTCATCTAACATCAGTGTCTGACCCCACAAATGTGTTTCTGGAAGAAAAGGTCAAAAAAAGCCTTCTCAGAAAAGTGGCAGGTAGAGCACAGGGTGGGCTGACATCATATTAAACCCCAAAGATTAAGAATGGGTTGTCAATCAAATTCATATCTGAGTAAACACATAGAATATAGTGTAAATTAAGGATTTATCCCACAAACTCTGCTTAACAGACTTCTAGTTCAAGCTAAAGTTTCCCAAGATACTACAATTAAAGTATAGAAAAAAATAATGAATTTTAATAAATATATCATACATTACTAAAGTATAATACACTCAAGTAGTAAAAAAGGTAACATGTTATATGGAATTTAGATTTTTAAACATATAATAAAAAAACTACTGAGGATTGTGAGTATGTTAAACCGCTACTACAAATTTAAAAACTTGGTTTATCCTCTAGTCTGGAAGTCTGGACAGAGTAATGTTATAACTTTAAAAGGGAAATGTCATGCAAAATCCACTTTTCTAGCCTTTAAATATATTTTATTGTGTACTTTGAGTCTGTAGGAGTACAGAAAAATTTAATTTAGTCTCTCCAGGTGTCGCGTAAATATCTTTATATTCTGTTTGGGTCACATTTTTCAGTCCGTTCAGTTTTCTCTGTCATATGTAACATTTTTCCATATTTTACGTCTGAGTATTTGCTGTGGAACAGCTAAATAAGATCACGGACGTCTGGCTGATCAGTTTCATGTATCCGCCATATTTATCTCTCGCTGCTATTTTGTAGGCCAAGCTGAATGCCTACGCTGAAAGAGGATAAGTTCGGGTCGGTTGTTTAGTGTATTAACCCACACAATTCATTACACTGTCCCCCAGCATCAGAACCCCTTCGATGTGCCTGGTTAAATTTTATTTTTCATGGAAATGTTCCCACATTAGTGGGGTAATTTCCCCACTTCAGGGACAAGTGCCTTCAGCAATCTCCACCAGTATCAAGAAGGATTTGCTGAAATACTTTATGTGGTTAAGGGATCAGTTCCTTCTCTCTATGGAAACGACTCCTTGAGGACAAAACCGTACTGCGTGTTTTGAATAGCATTATTACATGAACAGTTTTGCATTGTTTTTGCATTGTTTTCGTCTTGATTCTGCGGCACTAGATAATTGTTATCAAACTACAAAAATGACCAAAGGGGTTAAAGTGGAGCGCTCTTTGACCTGGAGGGGCCGGGGTGTGAAGTGGCTCCACAGCATTTAAGGAGATGGCACCAAAACGAGTTGCTCTCAGATGCACCTCAGAACAGGTAAAAGGGCCTGTGGAGCTACAATAACAAGGAGTTCAGACAAAAGCATTGCAGTTCCACTTAATATAGACCACAACTGAATGATTTAAGTGTGAAAAAGAAGAATCTAAAAGCATGACATAACATGAGGAAAAACCTTTTGTTCCAAACAAACAACAACCAGATTCTGTCTGATCTTAAAATTAAACTGAGCCTCTCATTCACAATAAAGCTCGATGTTGATTTGAAAGTGTGGAGCAGCTTTGCAGTGAGTTTCCTGTTTTTGCTCATCATCAGTTCTGCCTTTCCTTGCCTTTCTTTAACAGCATTTTTGTGTGCTTGTACTTTACCTCGGTCTCAAACAATGTCTTTGTATAACACCTGTGTGCATATAATGCGTTTCAGTACAAACCACACTTACATAATGGAAAGCGTGCAAGTGGCATTCCATTGATACTCCCCTCCCTCAAAGTTTCAGTGCATCAACAGGGTTTTTTCTAGCTCTGAATTCCCGTAACAAAAAGAAATTAAGATGCTAGCTTAAATTATAATTTATTTTCTATGGCTAATTACTCATTCAAACGGCTAAAAACAAACAACAGAACCAATATTTACTCACACAAGCAGATTAAAAAATCCACCTGTCAGAAAACCTGTTTTTGAAAAGTCCCACAATGTAACTTCTTTTTTATCAAATATGGAGTATTTGACATTTAAAGATGAATATGTTTAGTTGGGAAGAATCTAAAGAGTAAAACACAAGTTGACATAAATTGCATCTGTAGAGTTTTCTAGAACTGTGTATGACCACAAACAGGAAGCCATGTGGCTTCATGCACACATGTGTTAGAAGAGCCTGTTACTAGCTAGCTTGCCTCGTTTGCTATTTGTGGCACTTGGCTGTGACAGCACCTTAGCGCTTACCTTTTCCTCTTTCTGAAGTGTCATGTGCTCACTGAATGACCAGCGTTTTATTTTTCAGTGTTAGTTTGGTTGAGCGTTTTTATGCACAAAATGATTCAGATGTATTCTTTATTATTCACCAACTCGTGATAATTAGGTTGCAGTTTTTTCTGCACTTCACTGGTTAGAACTGCACATTAATCTAATTTCTTTAAAATGTTTTCTTTTTGTAACGTTTTTATACACCACCATACCTTTCAATGAAACTGTATGAAAGCCTGTTTCATCTCCTTCTGAATCTTTTTTGCATGTTTTGCCTTTATCTGGTATATTTTTAACTTTTTATTTTTGCAAATAAACTAAATAAAATGCCATCATTAAGATAATACACACATTAATCCCCTCCTTTGATGTCTAGCATCAATTGGTGCTCATTGGATTGGTTTCTGGATCCAGGCACACGGCATTATGATAAGTTACAACAAGGGAAGTTTATGCATTATCATATCTACTCTGGTCACCTTTTGCAGATTTTCTTCAAAATTCAATAAAACAATTTTTCAGTATTTTAAGAAGTTAACAGATTTTCTTTTTCTGAACAAGTTTCATCAAACTCTTACAGGTAATTTAGAATTTAGGAAGGCTCTAAGAACAGAAACTGGTCCAGTCAAAATGCAGAATTGTGTAGCTTTCTCAGTCTACAGTCTGTGGGTCAGTTTTGACTCAAATGTTCATATCTCCTGCACCTCATGAGTTTTATTATGAATCCCTGACGTCAAACAGCAAAGGTTCAGTGACAATGGGTAAATACTGCACTAATTTTACAGTGCCATGCAAAAGTATTTATATCACTAAAACCTTTTAGATTTTGTCATGTTGCCAACAACTTCTTTGTATTTAAATCAGATTTTTGTGATAGACCAACACAAAGTAGGTCATATTTATGAATTAGAGGGAAAATGATACATGGTTTTTAAAAGTATCTATAAAGGAAATCTAAAATGTATGTATCTGTATTCAGCCCCCATGAGTCACTACTTTGTAGAACCCTTTCTGCTGTATTTATTGTTGTCAGTTGTTCGGGGCTTTCGGCATCTGGAGAAAGACCTTTTTGTCCGTTCTTCCTTGCAAAACAGCTCAAGCTCAGTTAGTTTGGATGGAGAGCATCTTTGAGAGTTTTTAAGTCTTGCCACAAATTCCTAATTGGACTTTGACTGTACCATTCTAAGTAAATGGACTAAATTTATAAACGGTTTTTCCAGTCATAGCGACCACTTAAAGTACTTTACACACAAGCAACATTCACCCAGTTGCACTCACACGTTCATACACTGATGCGCAGGTTGTTAGGCAGCTTGAAGTTAAGTGCCTTGCCCTGTAGCACATTGATGTATGGCAGGAGGAAGCTGGAATTGAACCCACAACTTTCAGACTGCAAGATGACTACTCTTAATAATGAGCCACAGTCGCCTAAGGCCCATGGTTTGTCTAAACCATTCCAAGTAGATCTATATGTTCAGAGTTGTTTTCCTGCTGGAAGCTGAGCTTCTGACCCAGTGACAATATTTCTGGAGCTTCTAACAGGTTTTCTTCCAGGACTGCCATGTATTTAGCTCCATTCATCTCTCAATCAACTCCCACTTTTAGCAAGGACAGCTTTCCTGCAGCATGATACTGCACCCACCATGTTTCTCCCTGGGGATAGAGTTTGAAGGGTGTAGATTTTCCATCACACATAGCACTTTGTATGTGAGGCAAAAAAAATCTCCTTTTTCCACATTACTATGTTCCTTAGGGCGTCAAAGCATAAAACAGGACAGTAAACAGGACAGATAACCATGCATACGCACAGCATGATGCTGCCACCTCCACAATGTACTGTCTGCTTGCAGAGTGAAATTTTAGCAGTGTTAATTTTCATTTATAAAGCATTTTGCTTGAAGGGCAAAAAGTTCAACTTCTATGCTTTGTTTACTGATGAGGTGACATCATAAGGTCATGGGTGGCATTAGATAGTATGTATAGGTATAAAGTACTAAATAGGGCTGAATACACATGCACATCACATGTTTTTAGATTTTATTTTTAAACGATTTTGAAAACCACGTATCATCTTCCTTCCGCGTCACAGTTTCACACTGCTTTGAGTTGGCATACAGCAAAATGCCCAGCCTTTGCTGAATAGACCTCAACAACTGCATGTAGAAACTCTCAAGATTCCACTGCACCACTGGGTGGATTATATGGTAAACAAAGCTGACTTTCAATCCAAAGGCTTTACTGTCTGCTGTGATGTTTTTCATGTTTAACTGCAATGGTTAAACTGAACCACATAAAAACCTAAGCTGCTTTTGTAGGGAAAATAGCTAACTGTCCTTTTCGTGTGCACAGTGACAGTGTCTGGATCTGGCCAAAGACAGATGTGGCTGGACTGTCCAGAAGGATCTTTGTCCCTACAGCTCACAGCATCAAACTCAGCAGGAGAAGGGCCTCGAGGAAGACAGATCTTATCTCAGACTGCAGCCCCGGATGGTCAATACATTTTCTCCATATTATGTCCTAAGAGATCACCATATATACAGTTTTTAAATATGTCGTTTTAAGTTCAGCTGCCCTCAATATAAAAAAGGACAATATTTAGTGTGGAAGTACAGATTCAATAATTTATCCAAGTGACTTTTTCATCATTAATCTTTCAGTGGGCCTGGTTGTTGTAATTGTGTTCATCATCACCATCTTCAATGCGATTGTAGCCAACCTGATGTGCTGGAGCTGTGTGAGAAAACGGTAATATTACTCACTTATAAAGTTCATACGCTACCTTTTCCCCAGAAAACCTCAGTCATTCTACTAGACAAACCTATGAGCCGCTTTTTGGTTCATAAGTTTGTCTAGCAGCTGATTCTGAGCGTTTGTAAGTTTTGTTTTACGAGTAAAAGGATGGCTGAACCTGTGCTTAATTTTTTTTGTGAAAAACCACACCGCAACATGACTAAAAAACCCACTTGGTTACTGTGAACAGAAACCTATATCCTTTTTAATTTTATTTGTTTATCTGCATCATTAGTCATGTCATTAGCATTGTTGTGCATTTCCTTGAACAAGCATTCATACCACTTGCACTTTAACCGCATATAGTCACGTTACAACCACAAACTTCATGGAGGGGTTTAATAGGATTTTATGATTTTAAACCAATCCAAATTAATAGGCCTACATAACCGTAAAGTGGCTTTTTGCTTATTCTTTTTTGCGAAATAGCAAAAGCTTTTGTGAACATCAATTTTCACTTCTTTCCACAGATACTCAATTAGATTTAGGCATGGCCCTTAACTAGACCATTCCATCACATTGATACATTTTGGTCTAAACTATTTCATTGTAGCTCTGGCTGTAGCCTGAAGTCTTTTGGAGCCTCCAGCAAGTTTTCTTACAGGATCACATTGGGTTCGGTTCCAACCATCTTCCCATCAACTTGGACCAGCTTCCTTTCCCTGCTAAGGAAAAGCATCCACACAGCATGATACTGCAACCGCCATGTTTCACCCTGGGGATAGTGTTTGAAGGGTGTTGATTTTCCATCGGACATAGCACTTTATATGTAGGGCAATAAATTCATATTTTGCCACATTACTGTGTTCCCTACGTGGCTTGCAGCACACTTTTGTCCTTTTATAGCTTTCTTGTAACAATGATTCTTGCCAGCCTTTTATTACTGCTAGAATTTTGGAGTTCATGGCTAATTTGCTATGCCTGCTTAATCCATGCAGGGTGAACAGATCACAAGTCCATGACAGGTCAAAGCATAAAACAGGACAGATAACCATGCGTACGCAAATAGTCAGAACAAAAGGCAATTTAGAATGGTCAATTAATGTAACACGCATGTTCTTGGACTGTTGGAGGAAGATGGATTAAATTACACGGGTGGACTGCATTTACTAATTATGTGACTTATGTGACTGTGAGTTATTTGCAATGGATTTCAGGGGGTAAATACAACTACACAACACGCTTTTCAGATATTACTTGTAAAAAATGTTGAAATCCATATATAAATTTACTCACTCTTTAAAATTATCCACTACTTTGTGTTGGTAGCTGTAAAATGACAAAATATAATAAGGTTAAAGTGGTATGAACACTTTTACAAGAATCTGTATCTATCTTTTTTAATGAAGACCGTGAAAAAGCTGTTTTGTAAAACATTTTATGTCCAAAAAGTAAAATGTTTATTCTTTTTTTGTCATAGGATCAAACAGAAATGCATAGCATGGGGACCTGAATGGCCAAAGTTGCCAAAACCAGGTCACAGTAATGCCATCAGACTGCTGGAGGTAAAAAACTCTGGATGTATTATTATCTAATATAGCCAGCAGCTACAACAGCTGTACCAAAATTTCCAAATAAGAATATTTATGCTATTTTGAATTATTTTCTAATTCACACAGTTAATCCTGCTAAAGGAAGTGGAACTACTGTTTTGCTCTCTTTTGAAAGATCTGTTTTCTTTTGTTGAGCACATAAGATGAACATTTGTCCAACAAACGTATGTGCCATGTACTGATCACTGAATATATAGCAATCTTTTTCCAGCTTGTAAATTTCTACAATTTTATTTCTTTAGTACGACAGAAGTGAGCCACTTTTCTCCTACATCTACGATGACCCTCCACTCTCCCCGATCCTCGTGATCTCCCGGGAGATGACAGATGAAGTGTATCCTGCCATCCATGTCGAAGAGTCCCAGGTTAAATCTGAACAGGCCACGATGGAGGCCATGGCAGATACCAGAACCATTCTGGTTGAACACGCTGACTACAAACCTCAGATTGCTGCCTTGTTTCCCCTTGAAGAGAGGTTGAACTTGGAAGAGGAGGAGCAAATGGATGTTCCAGAAAAATCAGAGGAAGACAGGTTTTGCGTTGGATTTGAAGGATTACTGGAAGGCTTGTTGTGCCAGATGGAGGTGGGTTGCTCTGATATGTCTCATCAGGTCACTCTTGGTTCTATTGAGGATCTTTTGCGGCCTAAAACAGCTAAAACATTTGTCTTGAAAGGAGTCTGCTTACAAGAGATAAGCAGCAAAGAGGAGGATGTGGAGAACAATGCTTCCACTCTGGACTTGCACCAGGACCAGAAAAATGCTATTGATTCAGATGAAACTTGCTCTTCTCCAATTTCAGCTAACACAATTTTGAACAGTGGTTACTTCCCCCAGGTGGCTTCTCTCAGTGATGGGACACTTGACACACTGAGGTAGCAGAGATGTTGGAGGGACAAGAAATGCACTATTAATTTTGAGAAAGCATTATGAAAGCACTGTTCTCAGAAGAAAAGTTTTTTGATAGTTTGAATATACTGCACATATGGTTGGTGACTTTGTTTCATTGGCATTTTCACTGTGAAATCCAGTGTGTGAAAGGTTTTATTGCTCTTACTCTTGGCTGGGAGTCCACTTTATGAATAGATGTTCTGTCAATCTACGCTTCACTGTCTGAATAAATGAACAAATTCTTCATTACATTTAAAACTTCAGTCCTCTAAATACAAATCTATATATTACATATGATGAGAAATTACAGGCTTCACGGTGGCACAGTTGGTAGCACTCTTGCCTGGGTTCTCACCGGGTACCCCGGCTTCCTCCCACAGTCCAAAGACATGCCTGTTAGGTTAATTGGTCTCTCTAAATTGCCCTTAGGTGTATGAATGAGTGTGTGCTTGGTTGTTTGTGTGTTGCCCTGCGATGGACTGGCGACCTGTCCAGGGTGGACCCCGCCTCTCGCCCATAGACTGCAAGAAAGGCACCAGCTTCCCTGCAACCCACAATGGAAGAAGCGGTATAGAAGATGACTGACTGACTGACTGACTGACTGACTGAAAGATTACAAGAACCATCAGCACCAGCGCCACCCATAAGAGTGCTCTCTCCCAACTCCTCTCTATAACAAAAGACTCTAGCTCAGTCGACCCATCTGTGAAACTCCTGAAGGTGGCAGATGACACCACTGTTATTGTTCTGATCCAGGACGGTGATGAGTTGGCAAACAAACAGGAGGTGGCTCGGCTGGTCCACTGGTGCAGGCACAAGCAGTTGGAGCTTAGCCAACGTAAGACAGTGGAGATGACCATGGACGTCTGGAGAACAACCCCCCACTGCCTCTCCTCACCATCCTCTAAAATGCTGTCGTTAATGTGGATCAGGGGTGAGGGTGACAACAGTGGTAGGGGTTTGTTCAAAATGTGTATACTCTGTCTATACTCTGTAAGCGCTTGAAACTGAAGTCAAATTCCTTATTTGTGCACACAGTCTTGGCCAATAAAGCTGATTCTGATATTTTCCTAAATGGCTGACTCTTAACTTTTTCTTTGAGCTTTTTTGAAATGTTTTTTTTTTAAATGCATCTTTGACCAATGGACCATTCAGGCACGAAAAAGACGGTGAAACTCAAGGGACTTACAACACAAAAGTGTGTCTGCACCTAACAGACCATTTAACAAAGAACCATCAGCTAAAAACTTGACACATGCATTGGATAAAGCAATTGAAGAACATGGGTCAGGTCTGTCATGGGGTTTTCCCAATATTTCTTAAAGACATGGTTTTCAGATGCTGTTTATCTGGTGTGGAACAGACCCTTCAGTTTTCCTAGAAATGCACAAACACTTGAGAATAGCTTCTCAGATGTTCGCTGCCGTCTCTCGTTCCAGGAAAAGCATGTGTTTTTGTACGTGCACTACAACTCCTGGATGTTTTTTGTTTTTTTTTGTTATCAGTGGAATTGGGGTTAACTTCAATTAATAGAGGAAAAAATAGACAACCTGCAATTGAAGAAAAGTTGTGCGGCAAGCTGCTGAGCAGGGGGCTGCAACAATGTGTACTTGCAGCTACAGCTTCAAGTAAACACACTCTACATCATGTACACCCACTAGTAAAAGACTGTTCTGCTTTTGATTTTTACCAGGAAAGACTCTAAAACCAATTGAACATCCTAGCAGGCTGGCAGCCAACATCCTTCCATCCAGATAACAAAGCTGTGGGTTTTCTTGCTTCTACTCTTCTAAATTCTGCTTGAGGAAAGGAAGACACAGCTTCATCTAAATAATATGAAGAGAATTGACGCATTCCATCCATTGTCTGTAACAATGTATACTTGCAGAGTTGCTGGGCGGCTGGTGCCTATCTCATCTATCTCTCATTGGGCAAGATGCATTGTACACCCATTGTACAGGTCAGCTGTCGACAACCCCAATTCCAATGAAGATGGGATGCTGTGTAAAACATAATTAAAAACAGAAAACAATGATTTGCAAATCCTGTTAAACCTATATGCAATTGAATACACTATAAAGACAAGATATTTAATGTTCAAACTGATAAACCTGACTGTTTTTTTGCAAATATTCACTCATTTTGAATTTGATGCTTGTAACACATTCCAAAAAAGATGGGAGAAGGGTAAAATTAAATATCTTGTCTTTGTAGTATTTGTATTTGTATTCAGTTGGATATAGGTTGAACTGGATTTGCAAATCATTGTATTCTGTTCGTATTTATGATCCAAATAACGTCCCAAATTCATTGAAACTGGGGTTGTAGCACAGGGAAACAGAGACAAAAATGGCAATCACACAAAATGCTATTCTGTTTTTATGATATTTTTGATAGAGATGAAATGATAGCAAAAAATACTTTTTACTTCTTACAATCTTGGCATGGTCAGGTACAAGCACCTGGCAGGCATTTGGCAAAAACAAGCCAAAGTCTAAAGGTCAACTGAAAAAATCTGTAGAAAGCCTGGAGAACTGCTGATAAACACCATTTAAAAAGCTTCAAGATTGGCTCATCGGAGGCCAGGCATAAAACAAACTCAGGCAAACATTTGAGATCGATATCCAAAGAAATTTGTTCTGCCGAATCAGATTTAGCTTTACTTGCCAAGTTTGTGCACAGAAACAAGGAACTTGACTTCGGGTCCATTTTACTCTCAATGAAAACATATAAAAATTGATTTTTTTATGTGAGAGATCGGCATCATTTAATATTACAAAAAGCAACTATAACAAATAGATTTGAAGATATGTCATATTGCACTATTTATATTCGCATTGAGCCATGCCGCTGTCTCACGTTACTGTTACAACTAGGGTGTTACCTCTATATGTCTCTCAATGGTGGCCCTTGTTTTTAGTGATCAATGAAGTGCGGCACAGAGAGGGAAATTATTCCAAAACACACAGGCAGACGTCAGCTGGGGCTTCCCCTGCCACAGCGGCTGGTTCAAGGTTAATACAGTGATGTGTTCCTGAACCTTAAATCCTACTCATGCAAGCACCACCTACAGCACTATACAAGTTTTCATCTCTTCCTGAGAGTTGTCTCATTTCCTCTTTCATGATCAAATTTTCATCAGGTTAGCTGACAAAGCAAGGTTGCAGATTTTAGTCCATGGTTAAGAAGTTCATCTGTGATGATCCCTGATGTTGATTTTTATTTACCTCAAGCTCTAAACTACAGCTATAGCCTATAGTTGAGGCACAGATTTTGGGGGAAAGTCCAATACTGCACCACATGGGCATGTTATTGTAAAAGCGACAGACATGGGCTTGGTGGAAAATATGAAGATGCAGGTTCATTCGAGGTTCAGGCTTGAAACACTCCAGAGCATTAAGTAAATAGAAATGTTCAGGAAAGAGGAATCTGAACTACTTCAGTCGCCTGTTTTTCTGTTGTTTTCAAGCAGTCACTGCTAGCACAGCACTGACTGCTTCACAACAGAAATACAAGCAGTGTATTAGATCAGCAACAAATGGTCTTAGTTTAGTAATAATTAATTTAGTAAACACTATAGAATATGAACTAAAAAATAATTACTACAATATTACAAAATGCAGTTTTCAAACTATGATTGAATTTTTTAAGGAGGGAAGCTATTCAAACTAATCTGGTCCTACATGTGAAAAAGTAATTGCACCCCACACCTACTAAATGGTAGTCTTTTACATTACGGTGGAGGAATAATGGCCCACTCCTGCTTGCACAATTGTTTTCTGGAAGGTTTTCAATGATGAGGCTGGGTGTGCTCAGTGTCTGTGAAATGTTTGTGTCGTCACTGATGAACTGTGACACACTGCAGTTGGGTGAAGTTTGTCACTTCAGCAGAGGCAGCACGCAGTCTCTCCCCGGTGTAGCGTGCCACTCGGAGTGAAGATGTGTGGAAGCAGAAACGATGACGGATAAAGCTTCAAACATCTCAGAGTGGATCTAAACGTGGACAGGACGCCGTGGCGCGACTCGTTGGTGAGTTTTAGAGAATGATTCCCCAGTTTATGGCACTTTTCATTCAGGTAACGCTGCAATGCTGCTGCCGTTTCACACAACTCTCCTTTCAATATATGAATTTATAATGATATATACCAATAATATGAAAAAGAATATTATAAGAATTAAGCATATTGAGATCTAAACTGTTCCCAGACTTTAATTTCTCAGAAATGTTTAGAATTTGTAAGTGCCATAAATATCTTTGCGCTTATGTACCGTTTTTATTCTGGTATCTCCTTTTTTAAGAGGAACTAACAGGCTCCGCGGCAATGTAAGATTCATTTGCAGTTCCTGGTGACTTATGTCGACGATGTTCCTCTCATGGTCCATTATTGTCTTCGCGGTTGCCTTGCTGGCCGTGCAGCAGTGCGCAGGTAAACCCAAATATTCAGTTTGTAAACATAATTCCTACCTTCTGTTTTTTTTTCCTCCTCATGTCGGCACACTTACAAAACAGGTTCATCTTAATTAATTAGAATATTATTGAAAAATAATATTCGTCGTTTATTACTGTTTATTTTGACATTTATGGCTCAGAGTTATGGAAAACCCAATCTTTCTGTCTGTAGGCTACATAGATTTTACATAAGACAAAAAAGACAGAAAGACTATATTATTTCCAACACCTCTCCTAAACAGGAAGACTGCTGATTTTAAACCTTCCAAGTAGTTTGGGAGATATTATATGGCTGGAGTCAAAGCTTTAGGAATAGTAAATGGAATGTGGTTAAATAATGCTAATCTAATTATACTGCCCACTAAAAGCACTTTACGCTACAGCCACATTCACCAATTCAAACACACACGTTAGACAACTCCTCAGAGGCATTGCTGTGTGACAGGAGGAAGCTGACATTGAACCCACACCCTTCCAATTGCAAACAACTGGTACTCTAGCCACTGAGAAACAGTCACCCATCACAGGAGCCACTGCATGCAGATGTATCCAAGGCATGGGCTACAACGGTCACATTACTTGTGTTAGGTCACTCCTGAACAAGAGAAGATTGTTACCTTGACTAAGTAGGACTCTTTTTAAAAGAAAGTAGATTTTGTATTTCTTTTGGAAATCAAGATCCCAGAGTGTGAAGGAAGAGTGGAGAGGCACAGAGTCTTGTCCAAAATCTAGCAATGTTTATATACTCCAGAGTAATCAGGAATAACGAGCCTCTCTGAATCCAGGTGAGAGATCCTGTGTGCTCATGTCCAGTGCTGGAGCGGTGGTGCAGCAAGGCTCCAGCTTTGTGGTGTACTGCACCTTCAACCCCACCTGCAAGATCTCCAGATCAATGCACATGTCCATCGATGGCTCCAGCAAAACCGTAAAGCAGACACACAAACAGTTCAACAAGACAACCATATCCCTGAGGGTGGAGAACATTACAGAGAAGAGGACATACCAGTGTCATTCTGACTGTAGATTAGACCCCTGTGGACTGGACATCTCAGCTGGATGTAAGTTGGAAGATTCAGTTCTGTTGGAGAGGTTTTATTTTGTTGTTTATTTCAGACGTGAAACTTCCTTATAAGTCGAGGGATGGGTGTCTCAGAGCTTACAGCTTAATTGTTGATGAAACAACTGAATTTGCTTCTGATTTACAAATGATCTCCTTTGGAAAAATTAAGATGAGCCCATGCAGAGCAATTTCATGTAAAGCTTTCTGAGCTAAAGTGGGGTTAACTTTTATTACCTTTTTTTGTAACTTTTAGTAACCTGTGAAAAAAAGGCCTTACTTGTTCTGCTTTCTCCCCGTTGCTTAGTGACTCTCTGTTGTCAGCTCATGGTTATGAGTTATTTTCTTCTGGCTCAAGACATGTTGCTGTTTATTTTCATGCATGCAACTTGACAGTTTGCTCAACAGAATATTGAAACAGAATCTATAATGCTGAAAAAAATGATGCTATTAGTCACAGATTTATTTTTCAACTGAATGTGGTTGTGAAAGGACAAATGACCTTATACACTTTCACAAGCAATATTTGTCTACTTTCTTGTCCAGACCCACCAGATCAGCCCAAAAACATTTCGTGCATCTATAGGATCCACAAAAATGATACCGGAAGTATAAATTGCTCCTGGGACAGAGGGCGGGAGACTAATCTTATGTACCGCTTTGTGGTGTGGTGAGCATGCTCTCCCATGATGTTATGCCCCTAAATGTTAGAACTGCACATATTTCAAACTGAAACTTTGCTCTGTGGGTTTAAGGGTTAGGACTACAAGCGGAAACCACACAGGAGGACCGGTGCCAATCTGCAATGTGTCCAATAAAGGAACTAAGTCGCCATCTGCCAATTTCACTTTGCCCAGATCAGTCCAGCTCATGTCAGTGTGGGTTCAAGCTCAGAACTCACTGGGTTCTGCTGAATCCTCAGCTGTCAACTACACCCTCAGTGATATCAGTAAGACTTCAGAATCTTATTTTAAGTTACTGCTCCAACACATATGAATCACTGCATGTATAATCATTTGCAATAATGATGTCTTTAACAGAATCCAAAGTCACTTTATTTCCATACATATTTGACTTTTTAGAGCAAAACACCAACCTTCCTTACTCATTCCATACTCATTTTCCCCTTTACTCATTTCCAGTCAGTCATTATACCAGTCCTGTTAAATGACCTTTGCAACATAATCCTGTAAATCTTGTTCTTGCTTTTTGATTGTAATGCATCCCATTACTTTGTTCTAATCCGAGCAGTGATGCCATCGACGCCTGTTGTTGATCAAGTCGAGTGCTCTTCCAGGAACTACACCATCAAAGTGGAGCAGCCTGTAAGGACTCAGCATCTGCAGATCCAGTACCGAGATGAGCAGCAGCGAGAGTGGACAACGTATCCAGGCTCTGTAAGAAGTTTTAATTCCCCTGACTCTAAAACTTTTGGGGGGCTTTGAGTGAGATGCAGAAATTGCAAAAGGCTGTTTAGGATCTTTGAAGATGTATGTCCGCTGGATGATCATTTTGCTCTAAGCTTCTGTTGATTCATAGCTGGAGGCAGATATAATTCGCATGGTCGATGTGTGAAGAAATGATTTCATAATGAAACACCAGTCTCAGGAATAAATAGAAATTATGACCTTTCAGGCTACTTTGTGTGTTTGTACTGTCTGTTCATCAATACAAGCCCATTATAATACGCAAACCTGTCAAAAGAATTCAAACTAAAGTTTTTTTTAACATTTAGTAAAAAAACTAAAAATTAGAAATAAAAAATATGTGATAGGTCATCACAAAGTAGTGCAAATAGTGCAATTGTTAAGTGGAAGGAAAATTACATGGTTGCAAAATTTCTTTACAAATAAAAATCTAAAATTGTGCAATTTCAGCAGCCCTGCTGGGTAATTACATTTTAGATCCATATTTAATGAAAGTTAGAGCTGCAAATCTGGGTAAGTTCCTATTTGTTCCGGCTTTTCTCATCCAGAGAATGAAGTTTTTTGCCCAAATCTTCTGAGCAAAATAGCTCAATAAATTGGATGGAGAGCGTTGTTGAACCGCAATTTTCAGGTGTTATTCACAGATTCTCTACTTCATCTAGGTATAGACTTTAACTAGGTGATTCTAAAACATGAAAGTGTTTTAAAGAAACAATTACATTGTAGCTCTAGATGTTTCTTCTGGATTATTGTCCTCCTGCAGTATGAACCTCTACCCCAGAATACTCAGCATTTTCCAGCTTTTAATAGGATTTTGTTCCGCATTGCCCAGTATTTAGTGCCATCCATCTGTTTATCAACTTTTACAAGCTTCGATGTCCCTGCTGTCAAAAAGCTTCCCAACTGCATGATGCTGCCACTTCCATGTGTTAGCATAGGGATGGTGTTTTCAAGGAATACGTATATTTGCATAATGGCTTTAACAGTGCTCTAAGACATATCCAAAGCTTGGGAAGTTGTTTTATAACCTAACCCTGCATTAAAAATCTCCACAACTTCCTCCCCTGCCTGTCTGGTGTATTTCCTTAGTCTTCATGATGCTCTTTGTCCACTAATAACTACTAATATGAAATGATCTCTCTGCTTGTAATATAAGAAAAATGTGTAAATAATGAAAACTTTTGCAAGACAATTTTACTGATTTCAAAGAACTAATAAAATGCATTGGGTGGACCGATTTACCTGTAGGCTGGACTGATGACTTCATCCAAGACCAAGCATATCTCCTCCTTGAAACCGTGCAGTTGTTACCATTTCAGAGCCCGGTCCAGATTCAGCACAGGCCTGTGGAGTCAGTGGAGCTCAACCATCTATAACTGCACTGAAGAAGAGGGTGAGTCTGTAGCCATCAGGAGCTTTGGATTTAAAACACGGTTCATACTGTCTACAAGCTAACCTCTGTGGGACTTTATCAGCATAGGCCATCAGATAGCGCAGCAGTGTTTCCTTTGTTCTGGGTTTTTGAGGCAGCTATCAGATCACCACTGGCTGTCTGAAAGACACCATGAAGCCAGGTAGACATGTGTCACTGCGTTTTGTGTTGAGAACTTAACCGCTTCTGCTGACAAAACAACTAATGCGCCATGTGCTGGCTGAGATTTTCTTGAAACCTCTGGTGATTTCAGTTTAACTTGCTCTTGCATCAGTCAAGCATTAAGCCAGAGTTGAGAGAGCCAGTAAAGATGAAGGTTACACCTTATTGGAAATGTTGTTGTGTATTTTGTAATTCTGATGGTGTGAAGATATGGAGATCTTTCTACAAATCCGAGCACTATGAATATGCAGTGATGACAGATAATCTGTTTCCAATGACGACTAGAGGAAACTGTTGCAGCAATTATCGAAAACAGCCACTACACCAGTTTATCCTGCCTGCCTCTTGTTTATTGAATTGGAAGGACAAGTCCAGGCTTTTAACCTATGGGGTTGCCTTTATTTTTTCATCAATCCCTCACATTTAGGTCCAAAACTAATCACACCCCTAGTAGATATAACTACAGTTATTTTCATCAACTATTTCATGGTAGGAAACAAGACAGAGCTTGTTGTTGGAAAAAAAAAAAAAGACTCCTGTTTTTATATATCTTTTGGAAAATATGCTTTATTCAAAATTATTTACACCCTTCTCAATGATCAACGGAAAGCTTTTATTGGCTATTACAGCAACCAAGCTCTTAATTACTGAGCGGTGTTTTGCATGTCTCCACTGGTATCTTTGACCATTCATCTTTTGTGATAAGCTCCAAGTTTTTTAGGATGAAAGGTCTGACTGCCTGATGTTGTTGAGAATCTTGATCTAGTGATTTTTTTTTCATTATGTCATTTACTTACTTAGGCTGCCTGTCCAATTGCCTGAAAAACACCATTACACCATTATGTTCCCGACACCATGCTGGACCAGAGCAGAATACTTCTTTACCCAGATGAGATTCAAGGCCAAGCAGGTTTTGTCCACCTTTCTCTGAGAAGTTGCTTTGACCTTGGTCCCCTCTAAGAAGTCCAGCAGTATGCCGTGTCTGTTGTACTGTCCACCTTGAGATGTTGCCACCACCATGGCTCACATCCTTCAGGATGGCCTTGGTGTTGATAGTTGGATTCTTTTTCACTTCTTGCGCCATCAGCTTTCCCAGTGCAGGTGCCACTTTTATAACATTCTTGCTGGAAGAACGTTTTTCAGTTTTTAAGGGTTTCTGAGCTTTTATCTCTGACTGGTACAGCTTGTTGAGGAATGCATGACAAAATGCATGACCATAAAAATTTGTCAGTTTAAAGAGAAACATGCAGCTATAAAATAAAGCATCTATAAAATTAATGACTTTAAAAATAACTTTCTATTTTTGTTTGGTTTTGAAGCTCCTGCCGAAGCTTTGGATGTGTGGCTCGTCCCTGGCTCTGACTTTAGGTCCATGAGAGTCTACTGGAACGTAAGTGTTGAAATCCAAACAGCTTTCTAAATATGTTTTTTTTTTTTTTTTTTTTATCCTCAGTATCTTTAAAAGCTGTGGATGAGGTAGTCAATTCCCTAAAATGTATTGTGGTATGCACAGATAACCTAAAACATGAGGGAACTGCGAGTTTAACCTAAAACCTTGTAGATAAGAGTCTTGAGGTGAAGGCAGATCGCAGCTCCAAGCAAAGAAAGTGAAAAACTCTGCCTTAGAAAGGAGGCGTGGCAGACCCAGTTCATGGTAGTGCTGGGCGATATGGAAAAAAACCATATATCACGATATAGATTATTTTATATCACAATAACAATATATATCACGATTTTACCACACTTTTTCAGTTATTCTCTGAAAAATTTGACAAAATAATATCATTGCTTACTTTTTTCTAACTTTATTTTAAAGTGACATTTAACTGAACAGTCACAAATGAGAAAAATACATTTTAGTGCACTAATATATGTGTATCAAATGACAACAGATGAAGCAGAGGTAGAACTGCAATAGCAGCTTCTTGAACCCTAAATGTATCCAAATCACAGATGTACCCCCTCTTTTTGGTAAAAGAGCTTCTTCTTGGGCTGCCTGCGTAGCTGTCTCTGTTTGTTGCAACGCCGGGTATGAGACTTCAGCCTCTGGCGTCTCCATCTTTCAGCACCCATGAGTTAAATAATGTAAAGCATGTCGCAAACCGCCGTGTGAGTCACGTAACGTAAAGCAGCGTCTTGTCGCAAAACCACAAGACGGAGCTTCTTTGCAAAAAACGTATTTTTTATTCTTATCACTTATATAAACTGAGTGTATGCAAAGTGACAACACTAATACATTCATCGTAGCCTACTTTATTAAATATTTGCTTGAATAATTAATAAAATTATGTTAGAAACGATAAAAGAGAAGTAGCACAATAGACACTTTTCTATCGTCCCCACAATATGTATTGTCTCATCGCCCAGAACTAGTTCATGTATTGACACATTCTTTTTAAGGACCATGATTGGTTTTCAACTGCAAAATGGATACACAAACAAATGTCATATATTCATGTGGTGGCAGGTAAGAATCTTCACTCTTACATGTAAGAGTGAAGAGTCTTACCTGCCATCACTTTTTTTTGCCTGTTTTGCCCCTATTACATATTCAGGGTCTTGAAAAAGCCCCAATACTTTCTGAACATTAACACATATTCTCACAAATACAAACTTGGTAATTACTGGGATTTTGTGGCGTAAGCCAACACAAAGAAACACAGAAGTGTGAAGTATAAAGAAAGGGTTAGGATGTTTTCAAAATGTTTTGCAAATAAAAATCTAAATAATTGTGGCATGCATGTATTAAGCCCTCTGAGAGTAAATTCTTTTCAGACCACCTTTAGGTGAGATTACAGCTGTAAGTCTTTTGGGGGTACATCTCTGCCAACTTTCTGCCAAATACCTGAAAAAATGTATTGAAAGCCCCTAAAACATTGGAATCCCCCTAAAATTTAACACCAACCATACAAAGTCATAAATGCTTCCATCACCAATATGTAACAATTTTTGTCTTGTTTAGGTATATTTGTTTTCTATATCTACTTCTTGAACTTGCATAAAAACTATAAATCTGTGATAAAATTCATAGGTAACTAAAAATGAAATTGTTTAGAAATATGTTTAAATTCTGGACGACCATCATGATTCACCATCACCCAAGCTGTCCAGCACATAATATGTGCAAATAAGACTTCATTGGAGTTTCATGTATCTGAGACTTTTCATATCCCCATTGTTCCCACCAGTCTTTCTCACGCTGCTGCAGGCTCACAGTGCTGTAACCATAGTAACACTTTCTAATGTTCATGTTTCCCTGCTTTGTAAAGGTCAATGCTTGACCACTTCTTTTGACATCCTCAAGCTCAAACACACAGATTAACAACGTTTACCAATTACGCAGATACACACATACACCTAGAGTGGTTTAATGTCACACACACTCAGGGGTAACTGAAACCTGACAGTAGACACCGTGGTTTCAGTTTACAAGAAAAAGAGGAGCTGAACAGAAATGATGTGTCTTACACACTCATCTTGCGGTGTGGCTGTAAATACATGGCGACAGTAATCACTCACAAAAGCAAAAAACACATGCAGCTAAGAGCTAAAGTTAAGATTTTTCAAACATTTCAGAAGTCCATCATGACCGTCTGCAGTGAGAGCATCATTCTCTATATGATCACAGTTAACGGCAACAACCTGAGTGTTGTCACGAATGTCAGTGCTGACTTCAACAACCATTCTGTCCCATTCTGCACCGACTGTGAAGTGACAGTGCAAGCTGTGAACTCTAAAGGCTCATCTCCTCCTGCAACCATAACAACCCGTCACACAAAAGGTAAATAAACAAAAGAACTCTTTGTCTAATTGAACACTTCTTATATACTCATCATCTGATTGTTCTGAAACTAGAGCTCCACTTTTGTCTCAATCCACCTATTTATAGTATATACGTGTGTGTGTGTGTGTGTGTGTGTGTGTGTGTGTGTGTGTGTGTGTGTGTGTGTGTTGGTGTGTGGGTGGGTGTGTGTGTGTGTGTGTTTTAGCCAAGCCTCTTCTTGAAGTTCAAGCAACAGCTGACAACCACACCATCACCATCTCCTGGAGAAAACCTGAAACTGCACCTGCCTATTATGTGGTGGAATGGTACTTGGAGGGCCCCATGTTGGATGAGGTCAGATGGGTCAGACTGGACAGGAATGAAAACACTATCATTATCACAGGTAAGACGTTAGTGCTAAGTTGCAAAAAAGAAAACAACTGGTTACTTACAGTGCAGGTCAGACAATTAGTGCAAGTTGCAGAGACACCACATGGCTTTTGTAGCCATCAATAAAGTCTGACTGGATACAGTACAGACCAAAAGTTTGGACACACCTTCTCATTCAAAGAGTTTTCTTTATTTTCATGACTATGAATATTGTAGCTTCACACTGAAGGCATCAA
>JAHUTJ010017063.1:0-29000 GCA_036250325.1 Characodon lateralis | reverse complement strand
CATAGTAAAGAGTTTGTTAATTGAAATATGTTTGACTTTGAGTTGACTTATTTTTGTTAATAAATTCTTGTATTTTAAGAAATTGTGTGAATTCATTCCATGTGTGTGCAGAGTTTTTGCTGTTCAATAATGTCAGAGCTCATCTCATACCTTTCTATTTTGTCCTAATACCATCGCCTTACTGGGCTGGTATTCACAGGACCCTTAACAGACCAAAATATTATTTGATAAAATATTAAAATATTAATATTAAATAATATTCTCAGATTAATAATCACAACAGTGCGAACTCCATCACATGTTTCTCTCACATGCTTGAATGCACGTTTGAAAATGCCAGTTGTTTTTTTTTTTTTGCTGGTTGACTTTTACAGCTGGCCGCGCCCACGGCCAATCAGTGAACAGCCGTTTGTTCATGTCACGTACAGTACCGATTCGGCCTTAGCCCTGCTAAGAAGGAGGTACCAAAAAAGGGGGTACTGGTACTGAAATAACAGTAATGGAAATGTTCGCGAAGCGAGCCGAGTCGCGCCAAATCGAGCCAGTGGAAAAGGGGCATTAGAGTTCACACTAACAGACAGCAGATTGAAAGACCACACACTTATCAACAGGACATGCTAAGGGATCACAGACTACAAGATTTGTCAAACCAACTAAATCAGTACCCATCAAACTTGCAACAGTGACAGTTTGATGGGTAAACAGACACACTGGTAGCTGGTAGAGATATTCTCAGAATTCAAACTATGTTTCTATTCCAGTCCCCAAGCAAATGAAAACAATGCAATTTAAAATGCTATACGTGAATTTTCCAAAAGTTCCAAAAATTTAATTTGGTGAGTGGGGAATGTTAATTTTTTTAATATGAGGTTTGTGGGTTCTGAAAAGACTTTTATTGTTGGCTTTAGTCAAAAAATTTTCTTATTTTTACCTCAACAGACAAAAAGTTAGAATTTAGGATAAAAAAAAAAATTTGTAATTGCAAAATATTTTATTCACAAATTCCAATTCAGGCATTTAAGCCCTAACTAAACCACTTTAATTTTTCAATGACATATTTACCTTTATGTTCAATATTTGAAATGTTTATTTTAACGAAACCCTTCATTACTTGCTGTACTTTTGCTTCAAATATCTTGACAGTTTTAACTATGCCTACTGTTTTGAGTTTATGCTTTTGAAGGAGGTTTGTTGGAACACAGCAGACAGGTCAGGGATAAAGTTGAATTTTAATGCAGGGTTAGGTTACAAAACAATATTTCAACCTTTGAACATCTCATGGAGCACTGTTCAGTCCATCCTCAAGCAATGGAAAGAGTGCGGCATGAACGACCACCTAAAATGACAGTCTGGGCAAGGAGAGAATGATTTAGAGAAACATCCAGGAGCTCCATGGTAACTCTAGTGATCCAGAGCTCAGAGGGAATCTGTTGAAAGGACAAATGGAGTTTAGACGAAAATTCAGAATGAAAGACTCACCATCACTGCTTCCACCTTCCAATGATTCTTCTGTGCGTCCCCCAGCCTCCAGTCAGCATCCTGTCCGCCTGATTCTCCATCCAATCACCTTCCGATGCCCTGCTTTTAAAGAACCTTCAGCGGTGTTCATCCTCGCTTGTCAGGTGTGCTCATCCCTCCTCCACCCCACCTCCACCATCTTCCTTCCCATCTCCTCCCGGCTTCCTCGCTCCCTGGCCGCCAATCCACCACCAGTGTCGGATCAAGGGGAAGACATCTCTAAATCTAAACCTTACAAATGTTCATCTTAGCTCATGTCAGTCTCAGCATTCATGTCTTCCTCTCAGGTTCGAGCGCCAAAGAAATAACCATGTAATTTCACATCATTAAAACTTTTCTAATTGCCATCCCTTTTCCTGGTGAGTCTTTTCAGATTGAATTACTAGTTGTACATGCCATAAATCTGGTATCATTGAATAGGAAGCGTAAAGCTTTTTCTAAAAGAATGCTTTGCAGAGTGGAGATGTCAGAGTATAAATTAAAAACAGTAAAGTAGAATGATAATAATAATAATACAAATTTTGTACAAATGAATATGTGAATATTGCACAGTTGTTGGTGGAAGGGAAATCCTTTAGGGGGAGGTGGGTAATTCTGGGGGTCAGTGCATGTGTGAGTTTAAAGTTGTTATGGCCCTTGGAAAGAAATTGTTCTTTAGCCTACTGGTTTAAGATTTGATACACCTGCAGCGCCTCCTTGAGGACAACGGTCCAAAGCTGGGGTGTGAGCTGTCCTTGGTGATCTTGCTGAGACAGTAGGAGGTGAACATGTCTGCCATCTTGACTACCCTTTCAAGCCTTCCCTTGGCCTCATCAGTGCAGCTGCTGTACCTAACTGTAAAGCATTATTTCAGCAGGCTCTCAATGGATTAGTGGTAGAAGGTCAGCGGTAGACTGCAGTCTGGGTTGTTCTTCCTGAGGATCCTCAGGAAGTGTAGGCATTGCTGAGCCTTCCTGATGAGAGCCCTGATGTTTTCTGTCCATGAGAGATTGGCATAGATGAGGACACCGAGAAACCTGAAGGTGTTCGACCCTCAACACACTCACCATTGATAAAGAGGAGGGCTGGGTCAGTTTTCTGTCTCCTCAGGTCCATGATTAACATCTCATTATGAAGAGCTCCTTGATTTCCAAGGTATTCAGAGCCAGGTTATTGTCTGAACACTAGGCTGTTAGCTTCAGGACTTCCGCTCCAGATGAGTCCGACCACTGTGGTGTCGTCAGCAAATTTGACTGTGAGGTTATTTCCATGGGCCGAACTGCAGACACAGGTGTAGAGACAGTACAGGAAGAGTATCAGCACATAGCCATGAGGTACTCAGTGTGTGAGTGGAGGAGAGGTGGGGGCCAAGGCTCATATTCTTGGAATGTTTGGTTAAAAAGTCTTTTTATCAAAGCATGGGTGAGAGGGGGGAGGTCCAAGGTATCCAATTCGGCACTGAGAATGTTCTGGATGATTGTATTAAAAGCTGAGCTGTAATCCACAAAAGGTATCTGGGCACATCTCTGCTGCTGCTCCAAGTGGCTCAACACATAGTTGAGAGTTACAGTGATGGTGTCCTTTGTGGATCTATTTGTATGGTAAGTGAAGTGATGGGGGTTACAGGGAGGATGACTGATTGCACCAGGAGGAAGTTGAAGATCCTATTAAAGATGAGTGAGGCGGTGGGCTCATGCTCAGTCTGTCTGGGCCGGCAGCCTTTCTGGGGTTCACTGATTTGGAGCACCCATCTTACATCGTGGTCCTATACAGTGAGTGGGGTGGTGCTGAAACCAGGATGGGGCAGGGGTGGGTGCAGGGTGTGGGCGTATGGCGTGATTTTTGTGCCACTAGGTTGAGCGCGCGGTGACACTGATTTGAGGGCACAGATCTAGCTGAAGGAACAATTATTCTAAGCGTGTGCGTATAAATCTCACACACGCTCGCTCATAGGTGCTCAAACACGCGCTCAACTCTGAAAAACCGCTCCCTCGCATGGCTCATTCTCCTCGTGCTCAGCTCTGTCTCCCTGCTTGGTTGCGCGGCTCACTCTGTTCACTCGAGGCTCTGTGTCTGACATTTGTATGTAAATGAGCCACACCACCAGCCACTCACAGACTGGCCTTTTTCATCCAATTAAAGCATGCCTTGCAAATACTACGTCCAGTTTGATGAAAATCAGCTAATCACAACCAGCAATTGGATACCTTTTTGCTGTTTTGCGACCAATCAGAGTCCTCCGGGAATCAACATTGAAAGGTTTGGGGAACATCAAGACGGCAAAAATTGGCAGAAAAAAACTGCAAAACTCCCAGGTGAGAAAAGATTTAATTATTCCGGTTTTATTAATTTTCCTGTTTGAGGAACTAGCCAGTGAAATGACTTATTTGACCGATTTAAAAAATAGCATCACTCAGAATGTTGAGATAACCGCACTTGGTCAGGTTATGTATTAGCCTAGCAATTTTGTCGTAGTTGGCTAACCAACTAAAATGAATAACTAAAGCCAACAAGAATTTTTGACAGAATACTTCATAAAACAGTAGGCCTACAGTTACAGAGAACATTTTGTGTGTATTTTTAAAACATAAAGAGGAAGAATTGTAATAATCATGTTTGAACTGGTCTAGTTGGCAGCTTGCTAGTTACAGATTACTGTTGTAGGGTGTCAGGGATATGTCACAAATATTTTAGGGGGGAAAAAAACATAATAATATCAACATCAGGTCTATAGAATTACTTGATTAACTTAACAAAATAAAAAAAATCTAAAATGGTAGAAAAATAAAACTACACCAGCTTAGGAAATGAAATGTTTGGAGAACTGAAGTGGTTGTTTTCAATTAGTAAGTAATGAATTATAGCAGCTGACCCAAAGTGGGTGTTTTTAAACTTCGGGTCAATTGTGTTATTGGTTTAATCTGTAATGGTTATTGGTTTGACAAAAAAATATAACATCTGGTTTAATTCCTTTAGGGTGATGGTAGAAGTTCAATTGAGTCTGCTGCTAGAAATCTGTTGTCACTGCTGATGAACACCCTGGCTGCAAGTAGTTCATCTGTAACACCAAATGCCAGAGAAATAGAGACTGGACAGCCAGAGAGTCGAACTGTCCAGCAAGAGATGACAAGGTGTGTGCTTGATTTTCTGTTGTAGTTTCTCAGTTATATTTTTGTCAATTAATTTCAGTTTTATATATTTTTGTAAATATGATCTACAGTAATTATTAAAAGGTATTGAAGGAAATAAAAATGTTTTGCTGTGCATAACTTTATTATTTAACTTTTACTGTTTTGTGTGGCAGATCTTTTCCTGGGTATTTTAAACCCAGCATCCGTGGTAAAAAGAGGTGTTTTCCTCTGCAGATCTAAATGAATGCTGGTGAGGGAATTCAGGGATTTCATCCAAATGTTTTTAAAAGTTGCAAGGTGGTAGCACTTGAGGAATGGATTTGGGCATCCTTTGAATATTCTATTTTCATTATCAGTGGCTATAGAGGTATGTTGAAGAGTTGTCAAATTTAAAAGATGGTGTTTTCCAATAAAGGTGGCAGTGGTCGACGAAAGCTCACAGTGATTTCACCTGAAACAGAGGGCTATTCTGTCAGAGCTTTGAAAGCTGTTTCAGGAGGGGGGAAAGTCACCCTTTACATTGTACCCCTTCAGGAGACATTAGACATGTGTCCTTTGCCTTTTGACTCTCAGCATTTTTCAAAGATGCCATAGACTACATGCTACCAGTGTTGTAAAGTGATGCCTCTCCATATGCTTGCAGTGCATATTAAGACATGCACAGGGAAGGGGGATTCTGATGAAAGCAGGAGTGAGATGACTGTAAGGTCTTCTATAAATTTGTTCTAAACATTGCAGAGTGTAATGTAGTACTTTTGTGTATTTGCAGGACTCAGACTCATGGACCGTAGAGAAAAAGGCAAAGCTTAAATCACTTAACTTCAAAATACTAGGTAATATTTGAAACCATAAAAACCAGTTTGCTTGTACCCCTTTTTTTAAATTTTAGGTGGTTTGTCCAATTTGCAACAGCAAATTTCCAGACGAGGAGATCACAGTCCATGCTAGTCTGTGTGGGGAGAGGTAATATAATATTTCTGTTTAGGTCTTTATGATAATACTAACCTTAAAAACATATATGTTTATTTTTTAACTGTGTTCCATCAACAGCTTTGCCTCTACAGCCCCTACAGCCCAAGACAGTGGTATGTGTTCTACTAAAACTCCTGAATGTACATCAAAAAGGTATGTTTTTACATGCATAGTCAAAATCTGCATAACTGCTTGTGAAATATTGATCATTTTCTGAGTTACAAAGTAACCAATGAAATTTGAAATTTAAAACTCCACATTGTAAGTTATCACTGTAGTCCTTTGTTAAATGGCTCTGATAAACAAGGCTTACAGTCCCTGTATTGTACAATGTAAATCTGTACTGTTTTCATCTGCTTCTTTAAGCATGGAAGATGTATTGTGCTTCCTTGAACAACAAGTTGACACAACAAAAGAGTTTAAATTGTGTGTGGCCAGAGAAGACCTTCCAGACAGGGGCATCCTCCAGTGGAAGTGGAAAAAAACTACATCTCCTACAGGTGCTCTCAAGGTGGTCTTCATTGGAGAGCCAGGTATTGACACAGGATCACCAAAGAGTTTTTAACAGGTAAGTAATCCATAATTCTAAACATTCTAAATATGGAATAATCAACCTTAAAATGAATGAGTGGTTTTCTGCTGAAAGATATAATTTCAGGTATAGAGAAAGATTCTTTGAAGGGCCTGAAAGCAAGGGTAAAAATCCCAAAATTTCCCTGACAGACCTTGACAAAGAAAACTTCAGGTTGGTCAGATGTAGTGCTTACTCATAGTAAATGCATGTGCACTATCTGTTTTTCTTCAATGGGTTAAGAAAGACAGATTTGTGTTCATACAGAGCTGTTGGGAAAATCATTGCTCTTAGCCCCGCCCAAGGTGGCCTAGCTCCAGCTTTTTCAGAGATTGGTGCTACAACTTCTTCTGCAGTGGAGAGGTGGACTTCAGTTTTCTGAATAAAGAGGATGTGGCAGACCTGGACTCTGCCTTACTCATCAGCGGGGTATGCCTGTTGAGCACAATGTGCAATATGATTCAGCCCAAAACGATTTAACCCTCTGGAAATTTAAGTATATTTTAATTTTAAAGCATTTATTTTACAAAAGTGTGAAAATCTGAAAATATTTTTTGAGAAATTATACCCCATTAATGTGAACTTTTTTTTTAGTTGGTTGGCATTTAAAATCGGGCACAAATGTTGTAGTTTAATAAGAAATTAAATGCGAATTAGCTAGGGTTTTGAGTAATAATGGGCTAAACTGAACAATAATTTTTGAGGACATAGAAAGCTGTGGATACACCCCCCCGAATCATAATGGACAACAAAGAAACCATAGTTCGGTAAGAAATGTATTTGAGTCTTTTAGTGAATGTTTGCCATTCTTCTTTTGGTAGAGGCAGGCTCAGGCAGACAAATCCAGGGACGAGGCAGGAGGCTTTGGTCGAGAGGCAGAAACAAGGTCGTGATCCAGAGGCGAGAGACATCCAATAAGGGTCAAGCAAGACAGGGAAATCCAAGAAGCAACAGTGGTCAAAAACATGGTCAGGCAAAAGGGAATGCTGGACATCTACTAACTGGTAGGTTTTCGAAAATCTGGCACCATCTGCCTGTCTGGGGGCTGTATATAACTGCAGAAAAACAGGTGCATGGCATGACTGTGATTGCGCTCCAGCGCAGCAGCAGACAGGTGAAGCAGATGAGCCAATTGCATGAAGACAGAGCAGGGCAGAGCAGGCAGGCAGACAGGCCAGAATCATAACATAATTGTTCTTTCAGTTGTCTGTGTATTGTTTAAATAAAACAAAAAGAGCAACTATTGGGATGTTTACATGTTTTATCTTTGGTGTTAACAGGTGTCTGTTTGGATTTGTTACATACACTCACCACAATCACCATCTAATTCAAAATAATTGATTTTACATTAAGAAATAAACTGACCAATGCATATCACCCAAAAAGAGAAAAGACAAATTGGTACAGACATATTGCAATAGATAAATTATTTGTTTTTTAGTCACATCTAAGGTATACTCACCATACAAATTACCTAACGTCAGCTTTTTCAGTTTTTTTTTTTAACCAGCATATCTATTTGAACTGATTTTATGCATCTGTCATTTTCCTCAAGTCTCTCCCCTTCATCTAGATCTTGGAGATGCCCCAAAGACCACAGCTGTTCAGGACTCAGTCCTTCCTCTGGCCGTAAAGGATGGTTATTCCATTCTCTCATAAAGATTTCAAGGTCTGGCAGCAGTCGTGGGACAAAGATGTAGTGCACACCAAATAGCTGAATGACATCAGAAATGTCAAGCAGACCATCCTCTTCCAGAGAATGTAGAACATTATGGTACTTGCTGGTAATGGCAACCCAGACATCTCTCCAAAGTCGTTCAACTCTGTAATTACAAATTTAATTCAGGAATTTGTTTGGCATTGCGTTCTCTTTTAAATAGTCAAATAAATTCTACGCTACAAATATGTTGTCAGGTAACTTTTTAAAATGTCAAAAATGAACATTACCTCTGATCATGAACACTCTTTCAGAAATGAAACAGCTCTCCCTGTTCCCCGTTTGCAAAACATAAAACGTGCAATGTCCACGTTCTCAACTCCCTGATCTGCCCGAACTCTAAAATTTGAATATCCTTTAATGCCATTCAGTCAGAATAACTGCAGGTAAAAAAAAATCACTCTATAAACCAGGGGGAAATACCTAGATGGTAACCCATAAAGCTGGGTTGCTTTGTGAAAGAATAAAAATGCTGTCTTTGCTCTATTATCTGTTGCTGCATCCAAATATAAGATCTGCAAGAGAGGTGCCAGAGGTGTTGATTGGATTCCTGCCCCATCATTTTGCTACTTGTAATTCTAAAATTTCCTTTCTTCATGTCATGTCTGTTTGTCTCCACAGTAGCAAATAAAGGCAACATGCTCTATCAAATATTGAATATATCGATGTGAATGGTGAATTAACAAATTATACATTAACAAATAAAAAATTTTACATTTCAAAGTAGAAAATCACCTTCCTAGAGAGTAGCCATCCACTCCACCAAAAATCACGATGCTATACCTGTTAAAGGAGGGGAAACAATGTTTTTTTTTTTGTATTTACTACAGTTAAGTTTACCTAAGAATAGTTTTGCATGGTAATATACAAGTTCTCTTAAATAGTAACTAACAAATTTGTTGTTAATTATAAAAACCTTTGTCATTATCAATTTTTACCTTGATATTGACAAGATACTGTTTTTCATTAGACAATTTTGAAAATTGAAAACACTAACATTAACCAATAGATAACTTGAAGACCATCCTTAGACACTTTTTGACAATTTGGCATTAAAATCTGAACAATGATGTCTTGAACTACATTTATGATCAGATTGGACAGTCTTTCATTATATCTAATTTGTCTATATGTCTGTATTACTTTAAATTTGATTCGTGGTGTATCAATCAGTGACATGCTGATTTTTTTCTTGTGCCTTCAGATGATATTTGTTATAAAGGTTTATTTGAATAGCTCATCTGAAATCATTTCAAAACTGGACAAATCTTCTAAAATGTAACTTGTAGTAGACATTTATTTGAGCATGATAATTTATCTTATTAATTTGTGATTAGTGTCGATGTGGAGCAGGGAGAGGAGGCCTCGCACAGAATAGCTTCTTCGATTAACACATCGTAGTTCTGTGATGTGTGAGAAGATACTTGCAGCATCAACACGGTGCAGCCCTCATCCTCCACCACTGAATACGGAGACTCATAGAGAGCAAATGTGCTTGAACCATTTGGTAGCCAACATTTGGCTTTTGATGTTTGATAGACGAAATGACCTGGTCAAGCTCCTGGTCAGTCATTGTACTATATGATCCTATCACTGACAAGTTAAATTCTTGCATTCTGCGATAAACTGTCCTTCTTGAGACTCCAAGGCATTTAGCTATGCAGGCAACTGGTAGATGTGTGTCTAACAGTCTCTCCAGTGTTTCTTTATCAACTGAAATTCTTGGACGAAAGGAGCCTGGACTGAATTCTGTTTCATAATCCACACAACTCATTGAGTTGGCCAATATCTCACACTAGATTATGGAGATTTTGGAGGGCTTCAAAGAAATCAGACACTCCACCAATTTGCTCAGAGAAAGAGGCAAATATGATTGACTCATGATGAGTCAAAAAGTCCAAATGATCTAAATTAAGTGGCTGTTGCCTTAATGCTGATTGCAGTCTTGTAAGAAGTCCCTCCATAAGTTGTCGTCTCAGTATATCCAGGTAGTAAGAGAAATAACTGATATTAGCAAAGTAGACGAACTCTTGACAAACAGAATTTTAATACCTACAAATGATATCAAAATCAACAAATTATAGATCTTATGATAGATCTTTGACAAATTGTTGTTACATTAACAACTTAAGGCCAGAAAATAATAGCAGCCTTCAGGTAATGTAAAGAATACATAGCTGGAGTGATGGTGGGTTTCGACTTATAGTTGAGATAGTTGAGTCAGAGTTGATTGACAGTTTTGCTAAAAGTGCTGCCAAAAAAAACCCCAAAACAAAATATTGTGGATTTAAATGTGAAAATAGGTAAAACTGAGGTTAAAAGTATAGTTAAACTAGATACTAAGATTATTATTAGATTATTATTGTTAAAATTTCTAGTTTCTTTAAAATAATTGGTATTTTGGAAAGAACATAATGGGATTGTAGCGTCTGACCCATATTCCAATGTAGAAGGTGGCAGTATTGCACCTTAAAATTGTTTGCCAACTGCCCTCAAAAATACAAGAAAAAGAAGTCAGTGTTGATCGTGTAAAAATATAGGCTAAAATAAAAATGACAATAAGTAATCACAGTAAGCAATGACATACATTCGTATACTGAAATAAACATTCTTAAGCTATAAAATTAGAAAATTCTTATCTTCTCTTGTGTCTTTCATTACTCCTTCCGTTTTGAATCTTCCGCTTCTTATTTGCAAGGCATGCTTTGATTGGATGAAAAAGGCCAGTCTGTGATTGGCTGGTGGCGTGGCTCATTTACATACGAATGACACACACAGAGCCTCGACCGAGCAGAGAGACAGAGCTGAGCGCGAGGAGGATGAGCCGTGCGAGGGAGCAGTTTTTCAGAGTTGAGCGCGTGTTTGAGCACCTATGAGCGAGCGTGTGTGAGATTTATACGCACACGCTTAGAATAATTGTTCCTTCAGCTAGATCTGTGCCCTCAAATCAGTGTCACCGCGCGCTCAACCTGGTGGCACAAAAATCACGCAATACGGGCGGGGCTGGAGCTGATGGGTGTTGCAATGGGTCTCAAAGCGGGCAAAGAAGAGGTTGAGCTCCTCTGCTAGTGGCACGCTCAAGTTGCCTGTAATCACATAATTACCTCTAGAATTAGTAATGTTCTGAATGACTTGCCACGCCTCCTGTGTGTTGTTGCTGGCCAGGTTGGAGTCTATTTTCCTCTAATGGTCCACCTTTGCTTTTTTAATTCCTCTTTTCAGATTGGCTCAAGCAGCACTAAACCAGGTGCTGTCAATATATTCCAGTACCGTCACTATGTTTATTTCCAAGTTCTGATGCTCAAATAGGCCCCTATTAGTGTACTTGGAGCAGTCATGTAATTCGGAGAGTGCTCCTTAAGGCCATGTAATGACAGTCTTTATGGTGGACCTGGTTCTCTGTCTAAAGGTGTTGTATGCTGGTAAACTTCAACATCTGGTGGGATATAAACAGCTGTGACGATCAGTACTGATCATGCCCACATGTAACAGACATGTACTCAATGTCTGGCGACCAGTGTTTATCAATGATTGTTCCATTGTTACAACAGTCATTATGCATGTAAATACAAAGACCCCCTCCCCTGCTCTTACTGGAGTTTTGAGTTTGGTTCTGGCAGAGCCGTGTGCAGCCCTGCGGTGCCACTTCTGCGCCAACCGTGCACCCCGCCATCTTGCAGGCGCAAGGCCAAAAGATGGTGGTGACAGCATTATGCTGTGAGGAATTTATTAAAGTTTTTAGGAAGGCTGATGGGGAAATCCTGATAAGTGGTAAGGCATGAGATTGACATAGATGTTCCAGGACAATGGTATGGTTGAGATATAGGTCTTTTGATTTGTTAGAACACTCCAGTCAAATACCAGACCTAGCCATGAAAATTGCTGTATACAGATGCAGTGTTTCCAATCTCACTGAGGTTAAGCAATTTTGTTATTTTGGAATTGGTAAAAATTCTGTCCCTAGTGCAAAGCTTGTAGAGACATAAAGCAAAAGACTTCTATTCAGTTTACGTATATAGTTCATAACAAATTTAATCTCAAGACTATTCACAATACAAAAAAAAAAAAAACATCCAATTTATTTACAGAATTATCTGATCATTTCAATCTCCCCATACAGATAGATTCAGTCAATTACATATACTGATAGTGGAAAAATTCAAATAGGCCTTCTCCTGTGTAGTATCACTCTTGCCAGATCAGCATGCCACACTTAGAGACGCTTGGAATGCAGGGCCTTCCTCTGATATCGAGGTTTTTGTTTACCCAAGAGAAAATACTTTTTCTTCTCTCCAGGGCTTCACATCATGTGGACCCTTTTAGATATCTGATGCTCAAGGACTGTTTTATCTCCTTGTCTCCTGTCTGTTGTTAATTACATTTTCAGTCGTGAAAGAGCTATAAAAGGTTAGTAACTCCCTGTCTAGAGCATAGTGGGCAGGCCAAGACACTGGTTTGATTGTATTCTCTGTCCGTTCTGAATTCTTGCAAGAATTAATTAAAGTGCCACTTTGATTGATTTTCACTGATGTCATTTGTTAACTGAATATTGAATTTATTGAATTTTATTCAATTTTATTGAATTTTATTGCATTTAAGGTGCATTTTATTTTTCAATTTTCAATACATTCCAGTTTGATCCAGTTATTAAACAATGCAGTCAAGTTCAGTTTATTATTCAAATAGGTTAAAAAAGTTTTGCCGGAGTTTTCAGAACTTTATCCATCAACAGACTTTAAAAACAGGGATCCTTCTCCTTCCATTTAACAATTATGCACTGCTTTGTGATGTTCTATCATATGAAACCCCAATAAAGCACATTGTGATTGTAATGAAACAAAGTTTAACAAAAGCTCAAAGACAATAAAGGCTTAGCACCTACATTGGCAGTATAGCAGAGAGGAAAGCATTACTTTCATACAAATTTAATCTAGGATTTTTTTTTTTATTATCAACAAGTTGAGGTCATAACAATACATCTAACTAACTAAAGCTATCTAAATAGTTAGGTAGTTTCTAAAATATATGGTTAATTTACTGTTGACTTAAGTAAGGACAGAGCTTGTCCAGCTTAGAAGAGTATGATATCCTGATCTATTTATACTACATTGAGTATTTGCCAGGTGTTTATATCTCATTGTGTTATGATTTGTGGGTGTTTTTGGGTTTTTGTTGGTCTTATTTCACAGTTGAAGTTTTGAATCATGTTTCTGTTATTTTTCTGGAGCATGCTCATGTCTGTTTTTTGGATCATGCCATGCCTGGCTTGCCGGCTCGTTTACAGTTTTGTTCCTGCCTCTTCTGTAGTGAGTTTTCCATGGCTGCTGCTCTGAAGTCTGGAGCATGGTTTCCCTGCTGGCTGACGTGAGGGCTGCAGCGAGTAATCCCGCATCCTCGTCTGCCACAGCACTGTCTGCCAGGTTGGCTGCAGCTCCGCCCATGCCGTCTTCGCTCACTCCAGCCCGGTGTTCTGAGGCAACACCTGACAAGCTGGAGCAGCGTCTAAGGTTTTATGCTTGCCAAATAAAGAGCTTCAGAAGGACCAGTCTCCTGTATTCCTCTCCTGAGCTGATGGACAAAATCAGGCAGATGGAGGAGGATTACCGGACAGCAATAAGGCAGTTCTACGTCCACCTTCGCCCACGTCAGGTCTTGGTGCTGCAGCCCAGCCCACGTCATGTCTCCAGAGCAGTGCTGCAGTTCAGTCCACGTCTTGTCTCCAGAACGGTGCTGTTGCAGTCTGGCCCACATCATGTCTCCAGAGTGCTGCTGCTGCTGCAGAGCAGGCCACGCCAGGTCTCCAGGGTGCAGCTGCTGCAGCTACTGCTGAACTGTCCACGCCAGGTCTATAGCCTGCTGCAGAGTTTCCACAAGGGTCCGAGGACAGACCGCCTCTATTACCGGTTCCTCAAGGGTCCGAGGACGGACTGCCTCTATTACCTGTTCCAGAGGGGTCCGAGGATGGACCGCCTCTATTACCAGTTCCTGAGGGGTCTGAGTGTGGACTACGACTACCTCTGATTCTCCAGGACCCACTGACTATGTTCCAGTGCCCATTGACCGTGTTCCAGGCTGAACCGTCGCTCCGTCACTCAAGTCACTGAGGGTCCGGGGGACTCCTCAGCTCTGCGCATGCCACTGAGGGTCCAGGCGACGCCTCAGCTCCAGCTCAAGTCACTGAGGGTCCTGGCGACGCCTCAGCTCCTGCTCAAGTCACTGAGGGTCCGGGCGACGCCTCAGCTCCTGCTCACGTCATTGAGGATCTGGCCAACCCCTCGGCCCCTGCTCCTGGTCAGGAGTCTGGTCACCAGACTCCACGCCTGAATATGGGGTGCCAAAGTTCACGCCTGACTATGGGGCGTCAAACTCCATGCCTGACTATGGGGTGCCAGATTCCACGCCTGACTATGGGGCGCCAGACTATGAAGCGCCTGACTCTAAGTCTGACTCCAAGTTCCGAGGTTCCTCTACTCGGCGCGGCCGACCTCTTGACCGAGGGTCCTCTACTCTGCTCGGCCAGCCTCCTGATCAACCTGCAGTTTCCTGCTGCTGTCGCCGGTCACCCAGGTCTCTACGTCTCTGCTGGTCTCCAGGTCTCGCCGCCGTCGCCGGCTGATCAGGCCTCTGAGTAGCGGGTCCTGAAATTCTCATGAACTTTGTGCCTGCTTGGGACGACCTCCTGGTCGCCCGCCAGTACATTGTGCCTGCTCGGGACGACATCATGGTCGCCCGCCTGAACTCTGTGCCGGTTCGGGATGACATCCTGGTCGCCCGCCGGAACTTTGTGCTTTTGTTTTTGGTTTTTTTTCTGGATCATACTCATGTCTGGTTTTTTGGATCATGCCATGCCTGTCTTGCCTGTTTCGTTTATAGTTTTGTTCCTGCCTCTTCTGTAGTGAGTTTTTTGTTAATTAAATCATTTTTTACTTATCGTCATGCTGCCTGCTAGTCTGGATTCTGGGTTCCTCCGTTACACAGAGCCTAACACATTGGCTTAAACAAAGTCTACCTTGTGGCCAGCTTCAAACAGTGTGTTCAATCTGTGGTCAAGGAAGAGAGTTTGAAGCTAACTTGAATGAAATTACATCACACTTCCTAGAAAGGGTATATTAAAATAAGCACCAGTTCAGGCAACATAGTTGAAAATCAGAAATCTGAAGACAAACATTATTACAAAATCATTATATACAGACACAAAAACCAGACAGGGCTGTGTTTGTAACAACTTTTTGAACAGAAGCCGAAACAAAAAGCAAACAGATAATTAATTAGAACTGGAGTATTATCCAAAGAATGCAACACAAAATCAGATCTTTTCTGAACTAATGTCAATTAGATTCATGAGATGCCTCATTTCATAAAGACAAACTAGTCCAATGTCTTCTACTAAATACCCTCAAAATATGGCGGGGTCTGAAGATGTAACCATTGTATCTACTGTAGTGATGTGGTGCAAACTAAAACATATTGTGGATTTTTTTGTTTCTCTCAAAAAGAGTTGTGATGCTAGATTTACAAAATTGATCATTTAAGACCACGCATCGTACAAATTATTTCTCTAGAAATGGGCATTCCACAGTTTTGAAGAAGCACTATGGGTAAGGGAGAGAGACAGAGATTTTTAGTGGTCAGACATTACTACAGAACTTAAAAACTAGGCTTAAAAAAAAGGTGATTTAGTTTCCTCGAGGTTCAGGTGAATCTGTTTCAGCAATACTTCTTATAGTATATAATATACAGTGGCACAGTTGGTAGCACTGTTGCTTTGCAGCAAGAAGGTCCTGGGTTCGATTCCCGTCTGGGGGTCTTTCTGCATGGAGTTTGCATGTTCTCCCTGTGTATGCGTGGGTTCTCAACGGGTACTCCAGCTCCCTCCCACAGTCCAAAGACATGCCTGTTAGGTTAATTGGTCTCTCTAAATTGCCCTTAGGTGTATGAATGAGTGTGTGCTTGTGTGTTGCCCTGTGATGGATTGGCAACTTGTTCAGGGTGTACCCTGCCTCTTGCCCATAGACTGCTGGAGATAGGCACCAGCTTCCCTGTGACCCTCTATGGAATAAGCGGTAGAAAATGACTGACTGATATATATATATATATATATATGACTGAGGATTGTAACTGGCAACTTTTTGAAGTTGATTACTAAACCCTGAATGAGAATGACGTACATCTGTTTATGACCTGAAGCTTAAGTACACTTGGATTATACAGCTGAAATTTATCCAAAGCACACTAGCAAGTCAACCCCTGAATGTCAAGGAAGGAAGGAAGGACGATTTGGGGTTGCCTAGTCAAAATCTTGACTTTGGCTAGCCCAGCTGAGATGCTGTTCTATGTCGTGCAAAGTTGCTGTTGCTGCTATCTGGGTGGTATAACCAATACTCAGGTTTAGGGGGCAGTTAATTTTTTCAATTTAGTGCCCAGTAGGTTTGCATTGCTTTTTTCCGTAATCAGTGAAAACATTATTTAAAAACTGTATTCTGTATTTAGTGAGGTTATCTTTGCCTAAAATTAAATTTGTTAGATCTGAAACATTAAAATGTGCCAAAGAAGCAAGTTATAATTCACACATGTCTGCCATTACTGATTCATCACTGAGATAATGTCCTCTCAACTAAATCGAGGAGTAAGTTTTAAGTAATGTGTCCTAGTCCTTGACACAAAACATCGCATGCTGGGTGGCAAATAAAAAGTATTTAAATTGACAAAAGTAGGACATCATAAACAGAAACTCTATGTTTCCTTTTCAGGGCCCTAAACCCCTAACAGAGTTTTTTTAAAAGAGCCTTTTATTAGAAAACAAACACTGGTTACGTCGCAATGGTTGAATAAAGAGGTGGGGATTGTGTATCTTATTTCAGTTGTTGCATAATTGCTGTACTGTGATATCGTGCCAAGTCTTTTCTCATTCCTCCTCATAATGTGGGTGGGTTCAGGTGTTCAGTATCACAGTGTGTTTGATGCTGCTGTGACACTGTTGCTTATAGCTGAGAGTGAGAACGATTTCTGACTAATCAACAATCTGCTGTGTCACATTCCCAATAGGGTTCTGTGCTGGCTCACTGGGCTCAGTTGGGACAATAAAATGGTACTATCTTGTACACAAAACATCTACTAAGTTAAGTGGAACTATCAACAAGAGGCAACCAATAAAATAAAATAAATGAGAAGCAATATGTAAGGGAAAACATCTTTATGGTAAGCTTGGGGAAAGCAAAGCCTCAGCAGAGGAGCTGTAGCTCTGTAGAGTTCCTGGCATTTAGCAGTTTGTCAGTCTTTAAAGAACATGATCAAACAGCTGTTGAACAGGGCTATGTAGCATTCATAATTTCTTTCCCCTAAATTTAGCTCATACATATAATCGCTGTCAGTAAAACACAACAGAGTCTACAAAAGGATAATCTCAGACAAATGGGACACAACTGAGTAATTGGAAAAATGGTGTATTTGAATAAATGTTGCAGCTCTTCTACCCATTTTATCTCTGATGTAATTCTTTAAAGATAAAAAAGACATTGTTTTTATTTCAGAAATTTCTTTTTTGTGCGATAACAGAACCATAATAAATGCTGTTTCTTGATTCCTTCAGCAATAGCTTAGCAAATTAGTTGTGACCTTTATTTCCAGCTGCGTTTAAAGCAGCTATATGCTGAAATATGAAAAGGTACCTAAATTTGGGTAGTAACTGGATAAATAAACAAGTCGTTTCAGTTACCTGTTTTTAAATTTTAACCAGTGTGATTCAGCTAGCAACCTGTCTGGTCAGCACACCACATCTTGCCCAATGACTCCTGGGGTAAAGCTGCAGCCCTCCTGGATGGAAAATAAATGGATCAATGATCATGATTTTCACAAAATGTTAAACGTTTCCTTTCGTTCTTGTTCCTTTGCCCCTCAAGGTTTTTGCAAAAGCTTGAGGAATAACGAGGTGGACAGCAAAACTAATCCACCGAGGAACCTCTTGATGGGCACATTTAAATTCATCTGTCAGTATCACAAGCAACAAACTGACACATTCATTTGTTAAAGAAACACTTTTTTCTTAAAAAGGCTTGCGTGTATTTGCAGCACAGTTTTCATTATTACAATTTTAAACCCACACCAGCTGCTAGTGCTCAGCTAAAGTCATTTCAAATCATATGATGTGTCATTCATTGCTATGAAATGTGATCAGAAACAGTGACTAAAACTGGGGCACTGCAGCAGAGCAGTTGTCACTTGATGGGAAGTTCAGAGGTTCAATCCACAGACTATCCAATCCAAATGCCAGTCTCCTTGGGTGAAATTCAGGGCCCCAGGTTTTCCTCAGTGTGCTCTACATGGTAGGTCTGGCGATGGAGATGATCTTGCTGACTCACTAACCTTTATTGGCAGTATATAATTATAGAGATATTACAAGGGGCAGAAAAATGTTATACTGAATTTAAGAAATCCAGCTGAACTCGTGGGAGACTAAGTGCTCCTTCACAATAGGACAATTCGCTTAATGTACCTCAAAGACATGATAATGGGTTTTCTCTTTCCAGGTTTAAAATAGGTTCAGGCAAGAACTGTTTCCTCAAACCATCTCCTGGTGCTTTTCGGACCATTTCTGCTCCAAAACTTTCTCATACATCTGCTGTTTTAATCACCTTGTCTAATAGTGCTCGAAACATGACAAAAGGGAAGTGGCTACCTTTTGTCATTGCAAACAACTCACATCATGAAAAAACCTTTAACAGATGAAGCAACTGTTACATTGTAGATTTTTTACAATGCTTCACTTTGGCGTTAAATGGTTATTTTCTTTGGCTGTCAAATCCATGACATCTAATGCACCTTTAACCCTATGTTGCTTTAGGTTAGGATTCCAAACCTGTTTGTCCTAAGGCCTAATTTACCACATTAACATTTGATAACTATCTTTCAATCTTTTAAAATGTATCAACAGTTGTCTTTGATATTCTGTTTAAACAAACCACTGTGCACCACCACTGTGCCTAAATAGGCACAGTCCTTGATGCAACCATCACAGGTTTGAATCCTGGCCTGTTGACCTTTGCTGCATGTCTTCCCTTCTCTCTCTCTCTCCTCCAATTTCCTGCTGGTCAACTTACAAGATAAAGGCCACTAGTGCTACAAATAAAAAATAAAATAAATAAATAAAGGCTGCTTTATATTATTTAAAAAATTTGACAAATTTAATGTTTACCTTCTTAGAAATAGAAATAGGCATTGAAAAATTATAGAAATGGATTAAAATCTGTTCATTCTGAATTTCTGAATGAATTTAACAATGTGCTTTTTTTGTCTTTGTAATAAATTTGTCAATACCTGTTTATCCCTGTCTTCATATTATGCACTCCTTCATTATATATTGCACTAAATATGGTTTGAAGGTTTAAGGATTATGATGATTGAATAGTTAATATTTATCAAAAATTATAAATAAAAATCATAATTCAGAAAAAACTATTTCTTAACCAAAATCATTACCTACGAAGAAGTCAGAGGTGTCGTCTGGTGTTGTGATTATGGACTCAAAGCCTTTAATAATTACGATTAGTAAAATCTTATTAATAATTAATAATTATTAACCAAATACCATGTCACTGTTTAATCAACCGCTTCACTGAAGGTGGGGGAACTCTGACCTTATTTTGACAGATAAATCACTTTTGCACAAAATAAACACAAACGGTCCTCTTAATTTTATATATATGAAGATTTATTGAAGCCATATAATTCTGACATACCAACATTCTGGTCCAAAAACCTTCACCTAACTAACAAGCACTATTCTACACAAAAGGGATAAAAATGACTACCTAACAATAATGATAAAATAAATTATATGCACATTGAGTGTCTATGAAGATCCAACCAGCAGTTTTATGGACAAAATCTGCAATTTGGGTTAACTCGAAAAGTGAAGCCTTCCTGGTGTGCTGATGTCTTGATTGCAGTGAGCAGCAGATAAAACGGTGGGCCGCGCCCTTAGCCACTAGCAGCCCCGAATCTCGAACAAAGAGTCAAAAACTCTGAGGCGTAAAATCAGTGGAAAAACTCCAGCAATAAAACTGGGACAAGGGAGTGGTCAGGCAAGGCCCAGACTGCAGTTGCTTTGAATGAAAAACTTTAAAAGTCCAACTTCTAACTCCTGGCTGATTTGGGATCAGCCAGACAAAAACATGAACACACACCTTGCACAGCAAATCAAACAGCTCAGCATAAAACACTTCAAAGAGTATTGCATGCAACAAGTTAATACCTTGGATTAACTGCTGGTGATTCTAAATCACCTTAACTATGCCTCATCCTGCCCAGACATCTAAATGCACCTATCCTATTTAATATAAAAAGAGCAAAATTACTTTGATGTTGATTTCTTCTCTCCACTGGTTGAGGATGGGTCGTAGGTCTGAAGAAAAACGAGGGGGGGGCATCACGCATCCATGATCAACTCAAAAGAAAAACAGTAAACTGCTCATCCGTCTAAGAGGGGAAAATATGAAGAACTGTTTAGTCGACTGAATCAACAATGACAAAACTTATCTCCTTGGAAATAAAACCTCAGTGGGTTTTTCACCTGCACCAGGTGTCGGCAGAGGTCTTCGATTGGTATATGAATCTTCTGACCTTCTTGCATCAGACAGATTTCCAGCTTTCAACTCTACAGGGAATGGCCGTGCAGAGCAAAAGTTGGGAGCTTTTGTCTTTCCAGATATGCGCCTCCGATGCGTCTCATGAGACACGCTGGAAAGGGCAACGAAAGTTTATTTTTTGCGAGTTTTATAATCCTGGGTGACGTCAGAGCTATGATGTCTGTTGAGCTGCGCATGTCAAACTGCGTGACCAAATTAGATGACCCCAACAAAGTGTTTTCTTACTCTTACTCTGAAGAATTTTTAATAACATTGGGAAACCATTTTCTAAATCTACACTTAGAGCCTTCTCAATTCTAAATAGTTAAGATTTTCCAATTTAAGTGTTTAAGTGTCTTTGGAATGACAAAATTAGCTCAGTAGCTAGAGAATGTAAGTAGAATTTATTTTGTTTTCAAAATTATCCAAAATCAGTTAATATAGCGTACAATTGGAGAGATATTCATGTGGTCGTTATTGTAAGGTTACATGGAACATTTACATATTTTTGTTATCAACGTTCTCTCACAGTAAAACATGTGCAGCAGCTGCTGTTTGCCGCTAACATACCAGCTTTCTTTTTCTCTTCATTACTAAGACTTGAGTCTCAGACCAGGAGTCCAAGTGAAGTCTCAAGTCTATGGGGCACAAGTTTGAGTCCAGTCTGAAGTCTTTATTTTTTTGTGACTTAATAAATAAATTATTATCAGATTCTGTTGCTAATAATAATTATCACCCAAACAAATAGCAAATTCCACTATTTTCCAACTTACAAACTGAACACTCCCAACAAGGGTTGAGTTTTGGGTTCATTTGTCCTCCAAGCTCCAAGACAATTCAGAAGCAGCATAAGGCAGTAATGGTAAGTGCATACTCCTGCAAAATCGTGCTGGGTTCCAAGGAATGTGAATGCATTCCATTGGTTATAAGAATTGATGGACATTTTAAGTCAAAATACTGGAGTCAATGTTTTGCAAATCACAAGTAAGTCTCAGGTCTCTCCACTTTTCCAGTCTTAAGTCAATTCCCAAGTAAAGACATGTAAGTTCAAATCATATCCTAGGTCAAGATTGTGTAAGTCCCAAGTCAAGTCCAAATCATAAACTATAAAATTTTAAATCTTAAATTAGTCATTTGACCAAATATGTAATTTAATTACAGAGTAACAATGAATTATTTGTTGGATTGATAAATAAGTATTTCAAATGTGTTTATTATGTCTTTCAGAACAACCAGCAACTGAACAAAATTATCTTAATTATTAGGATTAATTGGAATGTATGTACCTGACTTTTGTGAAGTGCCTTGAGATGACATGTATTGTGAATTGGCACTATATAAATAAAATGAATTGAATTGAACTGAATCTGAAAAATCAGAAGTGACATTTCTTTTCTCTATAAAGAATAACCAAAACTGTAGAAATCTTCTTGCACAATATTACATAAGTCAGATCAGATAATTAAAATGACAAATTGAATCATTCAAACAACTGTAAAATGATTTGGACCAAGATGATTTAATCAGAAATAACTATGGTGCTGCCGCCTGCCAGCCTGGATGCAGTGACTGTAGGTCGGTTGAGGCTAAATCGCAGAGACTCGACACAAACACATAATAAACAGAGAACATCATTTAATTTGAATAAAAGCAATACTAGTAATTTTACCAAGTAACTTTACTATTGCAACTTTAGCAGATCACAAAGCTAATCAAAAGCCAATTTGTAGTCTTTTTGGGGTTCACATCTCAGGAAAAACCTGCAACATTTTGATTGTGTTTAAAATGGCTTTTCAGCCTCCGTTAAATGATCAAATAAACACACAAAATAAATTACTGAGCCGTTCAGCTAACACTAACTATACATTGATCACTATATTAGCTTTGACCCATCATTTATTCTGTAAGTTCAAATGTCAACAGGAAGTTAGTTGTGTTTGCGTTTTCAACCCACATGTTTTACACACTGAAAAGTATTGCTTTTGTGTAAGCTAATGAAATTATTGGTAATTTTACATTTTTAGCGCTCAATAACACCATTGTATTTCTACATGTTTTTCTTCAGCAACTTGATTGGAAGTTATTCGATATGGGGATTATGGGGAGTTACTGCAAACTGGGTGGGAAAAAAATAAAGCTAAAGCTTGAACAGAAATTATGTAATATACACAGGATTCTCTAAATACAAAATGATTTAGTTTGAACAGGTAAATTGTATCTTGCAATATTTGCATTTGGAAACAGTATTTCCTGCTGAAAGCAACAGTAATTCAGACCCCCAACCACACCCCTGCCCAAATATGCACAGAAATCACAATCACATACATTTTCAGCAATTCTATAAGTGGTAAGTTTCTGTGAATCATTCACTTGTTTGACATGATGGATAATTCGTTCCATCCTAGAGAATATTTTACTGGACGCATCGCTCAACAAAATGCCAGCATCCTGTACTAAATGTTATCACAACCACTGGCAGCCCTCACGTCATTGTCTCCAGGCTTGCAGTTCAAAAGAAATTGGTCCTGAGACACTTACTTCTGTCTGTCTGTCACAATGTTACTAGACGTTTCCTTAACATTAGTGTTATGTTCCATAAGACGCGAGTTTGGTCTCGTTATAACACTCCTAATCTACTAAGATCCCAAATACGGAGCACTAAATTGCTTTTGCAAAAAAACAATTGCACTAACAACTAGGGGACGAAAAAGTTAATAATTCACTCTACTGTGATATTATATCATGAAAGTTGGGCATTTAAGTAGGAGCGTGCAATGAGATTTCCTCTTTCAAGCAATTTATTGAAATTGTATACCATAGCAAAATGTCAATGTCTCAATGACGTGTCATGCGCCCTTGCACATTAATTACAGGTTGACACTGATGTCTCATGCTGCTCACAAGTTGACTTATGGTCTGCTGAGGCTTGGCATCCCACTCTTCCTGAAGGGTGACTCTCAGATCATTGAGGGATTCAGGCCACTTCATTTGAGGTATCCCAGTCTCCCTAATGATGCCAGTTTAAGACATACAAACATGAAACAATGTAGATTTTGGTAATTATTTCCGGTCATTAATCTTTTTGATTGATCAAATAAGTCAAGTAAATCAATGGGCTGTCCAAAATTCTTGGAGACACAGAAGGGTTCGCTACTGACAAGATGTCTTCGTTTTATGGTTCTTTCATCTTGACGGTCTGCTTTCTTCTGTCTGGCTATTTGGGCCATGAGACCTGCTCAGGCAAGATTCTGCTCTCCCTGAGACCGACAGCTCAGTGGGAGAGACCAGAACACAGCTGCATACTGCTATACCACTGCGCAGTAACTACTACTTACAAAGCCATGTGCTTAGTTTGTGAAGCAGAAAATCTTGCTCGATATGTTTTTTCCACACACTAATCACTGGTACTGCAAACATCTTTGTGAGCCCAATTTTTCATGTTCGCATGCTGTACCTGTAAATTCATCTTTCCACAAAGATCCTAATCTGAGCAAGATTCGCATTTATTGAAGACTTTTTTTTGATGTACAGTATGTTCTGAGTCAGATCTTCATATGGCATAAAACGATCAAGTTAAATCTGTTTTAAGATGTCAGAAATTAAAACTAAAATTAAATCCTAGCTAGTTTGCAAGTAACAGTAATGATCCAGAAGTCGAGCTCATACTGTATTTTACACAAAGCATTTTGGGTTACAGGAGTAAAGTGGATACTGGCCATGCAGTAGAAGGTTCTTACTTTTGCAGCTACCTTGTAGTAGAAGCAACATGTTTAAGTCTAATGGCCACAACATAGAGTTTTAAAATCAAATTACTTTTGCTTGAATTCTGAAGTCGCATCGAAACTGAACTATTTGAAGCTTTGATAATCAGTGTCTAATCTTGATGTAAAGGCCAACACAGCTAGACGGGACACCTGTAGCTCACCCAGAACCCACTGGATGAGTTATACATCTCAGCAAGGAGACTCATTTGGGCAAATAAATCAGCAGAAATAGACCCCGCTTTTTTTCTGCTCCCCTTTGTTCAACATCTACATTTATTTTTACATTGACATTACACTAACCTTTACCCTGGCTATAGCTATGAGAGTGGATGGGTGTTATTTGAGTTAAGGTTTACCAGTTACATCTTTACCATAGGTATGGTACAATAACAAATTACTGACAATCTTTGAGGATATCTTTACGGAAAGACAAAGCCATTTTGCATGCAATGTACAATGAAGCAATAAGTAATCTGAATGTGAAGATGACTTTTCTGCCAAAATGCAAGTGGAAAATATTAGCTGTGGTGTCAGCCTCCCCCAGGTCTCCTTCACCTTCTGCATTGCATGTGGGATTGGTGAGGCAAGCAGTCCATTCTGGGCTAATCTTCTTCCGCTGGGATTGTGCCCTCTTTTGAGCTCAGCATGAAGAAATTAACTTTGCCTGAATGTTGAATTAGTCCTGCAGCGTTGGCACACATGGGTCTGCTTATTGGGACATTTCCTCTTACAGGCTTGTGTCTGTTGAGCTTTACCTGTTGAAGAATAGATCATTCTGTTTCTTTCCTTTCACCACACTAGTGTTGTGTGGTTTCAGGGCTGCACAATTAATCTTGTGGTAATTGTATCCTGATTTAGCCTTTCACAATTAATTAAGCCTGATCAAGTGGCATACTGACATTTTGTATTTAGCGTGACTGCTGCAGTGTATGAAATCAAGGGCTCCCTTTACACAAGTAAACTGTCTCACCAATCATAGGTGATCAACTGGTCTCAAGCCTCCTGAACACAGTTTTGGCTTCAGGCGAGTACTTTTGCTTTGCAAAATGGAACTGAGCTACATTTTCTGTTCCCTGTGAAATGGCTTTTACCTGCTTCAATTCAATGATTGCACACAATAATTGCAGTTTAACTGAAAGGATATTTCACGTTACACATCTGTAGCCAAAGCTGGTGGTGCACATAGGTCAGAATAAAAAAAAATTTTTTAAAAGCAAATACACTTTACAGCAGAAATCCAAATTAATATAAAACATATAAATTAAAGTTCTATACGTTGTTCTAAACTGTGTCGTAACTTAGAAAGCATAAAAATTTACTTTTAAAGATGACAAAAGTCAAAATATACAGCGGCTTTCAAGGAACTAGGAAGATAGCTTTATGAATTGAGGTGGTTAATTCTTTAAAGAAGGATTTAATGATGTTCCTCCAGGTGGTATTGGCCACCTGGAGGAACAATTGAGTCTCCCTGACTTAATGGTCTGTATTAGTATGTTGAAAACAAAACTAAGAAAGAACTGTAGAGCTTCTTTTGAGGGAAACATGGATTAATTGAAACATTGTTGCAAAAAAGTGACCTATAATGTTTTTATTTATTCGTTTCTTTTTGAATATGTAATTTTTCATAGATTTTTAGATTTCTTAGAAGGATTGTGTTCTTACCAGTAAACCGCCAAGAATTATTAATGTCATTTGATTTGTTTTTCTGTTGTTTGATTTTCTGTATCATTGTAATGTTTTTTTTATGTACAGCGCCTTGAGTGCCTTTATAAATAAACTTGACTCGACTTGACTTGACTAATTGCACATACAGAATATTAAAAAGGAGAACAAAAAAGAAAAGAAAAATGGTGACATGTTCTACAAAATTGGTGTACATATTTAAGATGTGAGAAGTATAAACTTAAAGTTACCCACCCCATAACATGCACACTTTCATGCAGATCTGTTACCAAAAACTTTAACAAAACTTCTTAATAATTTGCTATAAAGTATATATTTCCTTTCAGTTTCATCTATGTATTAACACACAATATGTATCCCGCCCATAGATTACAAGAGATAGGCACCAGCTTTCCCGTGACCCACTATGTAGAAAATGACTGACTGACTGACAATAATAAATAATAATAATAATTTAAGTACAATATCTATTAATAATCCTTTTTTATACTGTGATTTAAACTGTTTATTGTTTGGACATTGTTTGCACTCAACATTCAGACTGTTCCAAAGCTTCACCCCACACAAAGAAAAGCAGAAGATTTTCCTTATTGCTCTGATGGTGGGTTTTCATATTGATCATAAGTTCCCTCCCTTTTCTTAAACAGTTTTTGTTTTCTGGTAGCTGGTTATTTTGGGCATTGAACATAATAAGTGTTTGTCATTCAACTATATCCATTAATTTTTATAATTTTGAATGCAGTGTCTCTGGTCCATATTAAGATCTAGCTGATGCGTCCTGCAGCTGCTGGTGGCTTTCACTGTGTTTTTAAAGTTACTCTGTGTTTCATTAACTGGCTTTTAAGTCAGCCATTGAGTTAGATTTTCAGTGTTTTAAGCTATAAAACAACAGACTTTGGACGCTGATTATTCTGTGATGTGCTGTGTCATTTTCTCTCCTCTCCTGCTCTCTTCCCTCCTTCGGGCTCTTCATTTGTCTGGACCACATGGGAACTATCTATAGCTAGGGTTGCCAACTCCTTGATAAATAAATAAGGGACACCTCCTGGTAGGGCTATCCAACCCCACTGTCTGCACCTCTAATGGTGATTTTTTTTCCCACCCTTTTTCTTTGTGTGAAATAACTTTGGAAACATTGGACTCGAACCCAAGTTTAATTCGATGCATGTTTTGACTGATACAAATATCCATGGAAAAACAATTATTCAGCAATTTCAAAATAATTTATTGTGTGAATGCTCCTGTTTCTCGTTATTATTATGTATATCTAACACTTTTTTTGGCACCTATCTCCTCCTTCATACTTTGTGCTATTTCAGCCATTCAACTTTTAAAATGTTCAGCTCATTTAGGACATTACGGCTATGACTTTTGGTATTAATACTTTTTTATACTTTTTAAAATATTCAGCTTTTTGTGCCGATTTTTGGCCCATTGAAATGAATGGAAAATCTTTAAAATTCCGCAAAATTTAGCTAAAACTTTGTGCTTTTTCACAGCTTACTACTTCTACATACTTTCAGCTAGAAACACCATTTAACTTTTAAAATGTTCACAAGACATTAAGCTATATTCAAATGATTCAGATTTTTGATATCTATTATGGTTCTTCTACAATTGCGATTCAAATTTTAGGCAAGATTTTTGACATATTTGATTTTATAATGTAATCCTATGGTGGAATTCATCAGTTGGTAGTGTACGCTCTAGGTTTTTGAATAACCTGAGAAAGAACAAACAAATTCTCCTCACTCGCTCAATTTTCACTCTACCGGCACAAATTATGTATCAAAATGTAGGATGCTCTTTCGCGATGCAGAAAATGTCACCCTCATTTATGTGGGACTAACAGATTTCATCTAACATGACCGGGACTAACGCAAAGTCAACACAGCCTGAATGGAAAACCTATAGGAATTTCAAAAAAAATCAGAGCAAAAAATCCTTAAACTCACATGTTTTCGAATCGCCGCCTCTCTTAAACCGTTCAAGTTAGAGACATGAGCTTTGCACCAATTAATCTTCAGACCTTGCTGGCACTCACAGTGAAGGAATGTTTTTGATACCTTTTATCGTTTTGTCATAAAAAAAGGTTTGTTTAGGAGTACCAAATCTGTCATTCCCAAAATCGCTAGAAATTAAACAATTTCAAAATTATCTACTTTTCTACACTGTCACATCTGCTACACGGATTTATGTAGACACATGAAAATCTCCAGGATTGTTCACCGATCCCTGCTGATACCTATGTTCCAAAAATTATTTGGATACCTTTTATCGTTTTCTTGTGAAGTGGGTTTGTTTGACAGTGAAAAATTCACCTTCCCTCAGGTTAAAAATGGTCAAAATGATCCACTTTTTTACAGGGTCACACCTCCCAGACAGATTTTTGTAGAAAATTGAGAAGCTCCATGATTGTTCACCAGGACCTGCTGATTAATACAGTGCAGGCATCTAATCGATAGCCCTTATAGTTTCTGAGGTATTAGACGGTGTTTGAGAGCATGTTCAGGCATTTTTGTGTTTTTCTCCATTTTTCCCTTTTTTCACCTTGTGTTGTGCCTTTATTATTATATTTTCAACAAAAATGTGTTAATATTCTCGTTCCCTTGTCCGTTCTGAGAAAAACGGTCCAAGAATGACGTCAATAGCCCTTACGGTTTCCGAGTTATGGGCAGTAGTTCGGGAGCATGTGCCACCATGTTATAAAGCCAGGCCATGATGAGATACAAAGTGTGGTGCTGCGTGAGTGAGAAACAGCAGCTGTTGGGCTCTCATTAGTTACCATAGCAACAGAACACAGCTGCCAGTGAACTTAAGTAACCTCTGACAGAGAGTGGCTCTGAGGCTGAGCTCAGGCCAGAAGCTTCCATGAGTGATAATACGTCAATCAATACGTCAATACGTCAGTCATAGCTGACAACCACACTTGATTTTCAAAATAAGACCTACACATACTCTACAAAATAAAAGCCTTTTTTGCACACTGAACATTAACCTTCCATATTTACAAATGATTTTTTAAGCTGATAATAGCAGACA
>JAHUTJ010017062.1:0-29018 GCA_036250325.1 Characodon lateralis | reverse complement strand
GGCTTAAAATCCCTCTGACCACTGTGCAGGACTTGTATATGTCATTCCCAAGACGAATTGACGCTGTATTGGCCGCAAAAGGAGGCCCTACACCATGCTAATAAATTATTGTGGTCTAAAACCAGGTGTCTCAGTTTCATTGTCCAACCCCTGTATGTTACACTCACCTTCAGTATCTGCTTACTTTCGAGGATCACGGAGAGACCGTTTTTAAACGCCAGCGTTCCGAGCTGCAGGATATCGAACAAGTACACCTTGTTTTTGGTGGCAATCTAGATGGATGGTATTTAAAGTATTTGTCATGGAAAAATGAGAAAGAGAGAACTAAAGAATTTAAAAAGCAAAAGAGTTCCGACTGTCTAACCTGCAACCAACACAATCGTCCATTTTTTAAGATATCAACTCCTTCACCTCCCACACCGATCACATGCTGCTTCTTGATGTGCATCACCTACAGCAAACAGACTGGGACTTAACATTTCAATCTCCACAGTGAAAAAAAACACACTACTGATTTACAACAAACAGGCATAACATTATGACCTAATAATATTGCTTTCCTAAACCTCGTGCTGCCAAAACAGCCCTGACCTGTAAAGGCAGGTACTCCAATAAACCCCTGAAGCCTGTACTGTGGTATCTTGTCACAAGATGTTCGCTGCGAATCCACCAAAGTCTTCTAGGTCGCAGGGTGGGACATTCTCGGATCTGACTTAAATCGGACTCGTGATCCGGGGAATGTGGAGGCCATGTCAACATCTTAAAACTCAATGTTACGCTACTCAAACCATTCCCAAACCATTTCCGCTCTGCAGCATGGTGCATGTTTCATTTAAAAGAGGCCACAGCTAGGAGGGAATATGTTCACATAAAACAGTGTACCTGGACTTCACCAATGATTATTGATGTGTTATGTTACAAAGTAACACACTGTAACACAATCAACATGGCAAGCGGGACACTAGGTCTCCAAGCAGAGTCTTATTTTAAACATCCTATTGACTTTCTTGGCTTCGCTTCCCCCCAATGACATGTGTTTTCCAGGCCAGCAAAAGACAAGCGCCTAGCCATCTAAGTGATTTCAATGAAAACATGATTCATCAAACCAGGCCACCTTCTTCCACTGCTCCAGAATCTACCTTTAATTATAAAAAAAAATGGTGTGTACCTATAGTTGGTGCTTTCAGGAGTAGACAGGGGTCTGCAGGCACATCCTGACTGGTCTGTGGCTACGCAGCCATATATGCAACAAACTGCAATGCACTATGTAGTCAGACACCTTTTTATTAGAAGCATCAATACAAAAAAATAAAACGAATAAATAAAAAACATATGATTTCTTTGTAACGTGATAAGAGATATTTACTCAAATGTGAGAGAGGGTGTATGTATATGTTTGAGGCTGTATGGACCGGTTGCATTTCAGAAAAATATTTTAAAAAGTGGCGGGCTAGTTTGGACCATGTAGACCCCTCTGTTGTACATTGCGCCTTCTCTGGATGAGGATGGGAGTCGGGGTCCTGGCTAGGGTCGCTCGGGGTCAGGCACAAGCCCGGGCTAGCCCGGACCAGGTTCAGGTCTGCCTGTCTCCACTCCCAGAGAAGGGGACCACCTCCTGGTTCTGTGGGCTGGTTGTCCCAATGGGGTACCGGCACCTGGACCTCTGAGTGTAAAGTATGTATGGGGAGTGTGAGTGAGTGTACAACGTCCATTGTTGTTTGTCTTTATGTTGGGTGCGTGGGTCTGAGTGTGTTTATGTGTACGCATGAGGGTGAGAATATATACAGGGGTTGGATTGTGATTGTGACTGTGTGTGCCTGTTTTTTGGGTCAGGTTGGGTCTTGGACTGCACCCTCTCCTGCCTGCCTCCCCCCCCATCAAATGTGGGGCCTATTTCCTCCCCGCCACATTACCTGCCGGTGGTTGGCGTCTCTGCCCGCCGATGTACTTGTGGTTCTCGGTATCCGGGGCTGGGTGCTTTGGTGTGTGCTGGCTCACTCCTGGTGGCTGTTTGCCAGGGCCTGGACCCCTGGGCTCGGTCGGGCCTCTGCTTGGGGAGCGATATCTCCCGGGGTCTCGGGACTCTGGGTCCATGGCTGGATCTGCTTGGGCGTAGACCGGGGCCTGTGGGCTTGTTGCTGCAGCTTCCTGGGGCTTCTGCACTGTGGTTGCTGGGTGGTTCCCCTGGGGTTCTCCCCTGCTCCTCTCTGGGGGGGGGTTACGGTAGTCCCAATGGTGGTGTGTATACACAAACACGCTCACACTCAGACCCACAGGTGTTTAGATTCAGGTGTTAACAGATACACAAATGTTCTATATTGAGTCGCATTTACCACTAAATACATCTTGCATTAATAAGTACCGTGCACTTTTTGGTACAAAAGCTGTTAATATGAATGTTTCTGCAGGAGTAGAAGCAAGCAGGGTGTTATCTTATATTTTCTTCATCCTTCTTTCTTTCCTCTATTCTTTTCTCCTTCTCTCCCCTTTTCCTTTTTGCCCTACCTCTCTCTCTTTCGTGCTTCTTATTTTTTTCCTTTTCATTTCTGTCTCCGTATCCGTAACAATTGAAATAATCTGAAAGCAGTTTCTAATAAATTGTCTTTTTTAAATATCAAGCAGAGCTTTAAACCGTTAGCTGTAATGCTCCACTTGTGAAGATAAATCTGTTGGGCTTTTTCTTGGCACTCAGACAACAATTCTGTGTGCTACTCTGTCGGACAGGACACGATAAAAAAAAAAAAATGAAGAAGGATCACCTTTTATCAGCAATTTGAGCTCATTTGTTGGACTGGACAACACAATTCACCATTCACACACCACATACATAAATAACCCTATCACCATTGTACCACTGTTCCCTCTTTGCATAACTCATGATAGTTTCTGACCACTGCAGACTGGGAACACCACACAAGAGCTGCAGTTTTTTTCGGTCTAAATCTTCACACTTGCCCAATTCAGCTTTACCATCTCAGTTAGAGGAGAAGATGTTCAATTAGTGCCTGATATACAGTATTTACTGGCTTTACATTTCAGTGGTCATAATCGTATGCCTGTTTAATGTTTAAAACACAAACAAAAAATGTAAGCGAACTTACGGCAGGTCCAAACTTCTCATGGATCTCATCAATGACCACAAAGTTTATGCACTCCTCTTCATCTTCACCATCATCTGGAAGGAGGGTACCTCTCTAAAATGAATACGTTTAAGCAGTTTGATTGATTATGGGGGGATAAGTGAGTTAAGCTCACCTAATGTCATTATCTTCTTGTATGGCTGAAACCTCTCCACATCCAGCTGCTCCTCAGACACATCAGGGCTATTTTTTCTGTGAAACATTTTTATATATATTAACATACATTTTCATATGACAGACCTCATTTTTGTAATCTTCGGGTACATCTCCATATAGTAGAATATCATTAAAAATGGTATTTCAGTGTATACATTCCAAAAGTTAGATTCATCATATACATACTTCATACATACTTCAACTGTATATTTGAGTTAATTTTTACAGATTATGGGTTATAGCTAATGAAAACCCAAAATTCAGGTTTTAACATGAAAATATTACATAAGACGAGTAAAGATTTTTGGAAAAAAAAAGTACTTATCGACGGTATTCTAACTTATTGAAATGCATCTGTATGAGCTAACTCACCCGTCATCGTTTTCTTCGTTGGCGAATTCAACTTTGGATATAATCATACAAAACATTTACATTGATTAGAGACAGCAAAATGACAACACTTCCTCAGCGTTTTCTGACCCAACTTTCAACTCACCGTTCAGAATCTCATGTCCAAAGAAGAGTTTAGTTCCTGGATATTTGCATCCATTACTGCCACAAACTGGAACAAATATCACCAAATACAAGTTACGACACTGTGATATTCACAGAATAAATCTGAATTCGTGGGATTGTAAGAGTTGCAAACCGTCTGCCAAAACCAACGTCTTGTTTGGATTGATATGTTGGACGACGCCAAAGTACGATGAATTCTTCAGAGTCAGCTTAATGCGTTTTCCTTTCAGAAGAGTCATGAAATGGTCGTTGTCTAGAACCATTTTGAACGTGTAACTGGGTGGTTTGCTATTCAGAAATGTCAGGATACGCCGTTGATGTATCCGAGGATTGGCTAGCTCTGCTAACTGACATTTCTCACCAGTAAGCTAACTGTCAAGGCGCGCGACGCTGCTGAGAGAGGAAAGGTGACCTTCAAAGCCACTCGGAATTTCTAGCATCAATGAAACACGGGAGAAAAATAAAAATGATATGTAAAAAACAAATACCAAAATAAAACTATTTTTCACATTCATTTGCTCTTTTACAGCTAAATATATTTTGGACAAAGCAACATGACTTCTCTATTTTCGATATTTATTAACGCTGCCTCTGTCGCGAAGTAGGATTTGGAAATAACATAGACCCTAGCTTAGCCGAATACAGGTGCGGCATAGGTGCGCACACCCAGCATAGATATAAAAAACATAGACAATCGATTTAATCTTTTGCACCATGAGCTGGATGTATCATTACACTCTGAACAGTAACATATTTTTCTGGGTCTTTTCTATGGATGGATAAATATTTCAGAAATAATGTCATTTTTATAAGAAACCTTTTTGAAATGACCACGGCTGTTTTGGAAATATTATATTTTCATTTTAACAATTCCTAAAATGATATATTGAACTATTAATCAATTACAATTTGCTTGTTCAAAGGACATTTGTGTGGGTAGTGCAGAACAGTTGACACTAGCCCACATCCACTTAAATCTAGGCCTGCAAATAAAGGCAGTGTAATATAGTTCCTTCTTCTTTTTGATGAATAGCACAGACATTATTGCAAAACTAATGACAGTTCTTGCTGAAAGAGGCCACAGATTTTACCTTAAACCTTATTTTCTCCACAAGGTGGTGACCTTATCTCAAGTTCTGAGCTGTTTGTGGTCAGTCCAAGGTCTCTGATTTGATCTATTCAAAACTCATGTGAGTTTCAGTTTTACATCCAAAGATAGGGTTATTCATTTTCATTTCATGCATTTCAGTAAATGTGTGGTAAACATAGGCAGATTTTACCAACTTTCTCTATCTACATGTAAAATATGAATCTATCTACAAAATGTAGGCAGTGAAAACATATGAAACAATAAAAAAATGTCAGCGCATACAGTTACTTGCAGATTACGACAGGTAGGAAATATAAACAGGCCTTTCATCCTGAAAAGCTTTTTACTCATCAGAGTTTTCTTTGCTGTTGGCCTGAAGAAGAATCAGCTGGGGTTGTGGTTCAAACAAACAATAAAACAGAGTATATTTTACAATTCCCTTCTCATATAATTTTAAGTAATATAGTTCTTCAACACTTAATATCAAAGAGCAAAATAACAAACAAAACAGGAAAAATGAAATCAATGCCACTTGGGAGCAGGTTCAAGGGATCGCCGAGAACAGCAGTGACACAGGAACAAGATAGAGACGTACAATCTTATCAAAAGCAGACAGTTAATAAAGTAAATGACTTTACATTTCCAGAGAAAACACATGAGCTTATGCTGGTGGTCATCTGAAAACAGCAAGCATGGAGACAATGGATTAAAGGCAGGATGATATAGGTGTTATTATTCTTAATGAGGACAAAGGTTAAACATGTAAATATGAAGATTGAGAGCTTTATTTCTTGTTATAAAACAACCTTCTAATGGGATACAAAATACCATGAAAAATATGCAGTGTAAGACCATGCATTTATAGCCTGAAACCAACAAAAGACTGAAGTAACAAAGAGAAATAAATGTCTAGGTATTTAAAAATACATGAAAACCTTTTTTTTAAATTTGCCTATTTCCATAGTATCCAGTTTAGAATGTCGATGGGCCTTAAGCTTAATGTCCATTGCATCTTTGGGCATTTTTTGCCTAATATCAATGGGAACCAATGTGCCTAAATTACTGAGCAAACACTCATTTTGCTTCGTAAAGCAGTTGAAAAACATCTCTGGATAAACATTTCTCGACTATCCAGGATTTGTTAACTATTGCATGCTGTAACGGAACCTGCAACTTCTTTCTTTTATCTTTAAAGGAAGATCCACCCTTTCCTGATGTTCTGACTGAACAAATATAAAGTTAAACCAAAGGAGAAATCGAATCACAGAAATTTTCCAGAATGTGTTTATCTCTGAACCCCCAGACATGGGTGGAATTTTTATTTCAAAGGTGGGGCACAACTTGTCCAAACAAAAATCCTTAAAAATGCTTTTACACACACCCAATCTGGATAAAAATTAAATAAACAGTGGCTTTTTAAAAATTATTTTAATTCTGTCTTGCATACTACTATAAGCTGAATACTGTAAAATGACACCAAAACGGGTTGTATGTATTTACCTTCAACTTAATCTCACAGAAAAAATTGTGGATTGTATACTCTCTCTTTGATCAGCAAGAGTTTCATGCAAGTGAAATGGGAATTTATTTAGGTGAAGTTGTGCTATAATCGCTGTCTTCTTTGTAAATCGTGTACAAAAATAGCATGTTATTATATCTGTTTGTTTACTTAATGTTTTGCTTCTGTGATTTGGAAAGTTTGGCTTCTGTGCATAAAACTTAGAGTTGTATAGGTGACTTATTTTTCTTTGAGGAAGGAGCCTAACAAAACAGTTTGCAGAAATCCATACCCTAAAGACATCTGTCCATCCATGCATCCATCCATCTATTGTCAATACCTGCTTGTCTTTGCAGGGTTTCTGAGGGGCTAGTGCCTATCTCCAAAGGTCGTAGGCAAGAGGCAGGTTACACCATGGACAGGTCGCCAGTCCATTACGGGGCAACGCAGAGACACACAGGACACACAACCATGCATGTGCACGCCTTAAAGAGAGTCATTGTTAATTTTAATATATCTCCTTAACATCAAAGGTACCTTATCAATTCATATAAACCCCAACACAAATTTGCTCTTTTTATATCTGACCTTTTTGGGTATGAAAAGGAGGCTTCAGGCCCAGGATATTTTATAGCAAGCAAGCTCCAAATCGTTAGTTGGATGTCCACATGCCGATTGTTTCATGGCCCACATGCAAAATGCTCAGCACATCACTTTGAAAACACCCTCCCCACATTGAAATATGTTGGGAGCATCTTGCTGTGGGAATGATCTTCAGTAACAGGGACAGCGAAGCTGGTCAGAGTAAAATAGAAGATGAATAAATAACAGACAGTTCTAGAAGAAAACCTGTTACAGGCTGCAAATGAGTCAAAACTGGATTCACCCTCTAGCAGGATAACCATACAGCCAGATCATTAATGTAATGATTTAGATTAGTGATCTCAAACCCCAGTCCACAGGGGAAAGTATTCCGTAGGTTTTAGATGCACATGAGCTTCAGCACACCTGTATACAATAATTATGTAATTAGCAAGACTCTGTACTGAACTCTGAACTTGATTGCATGTTGAGGAGTTATTTCAGCCATACATACATATAATAATTGCTCAACATGAGGACTGGAGTTTGACTCCCCTAGTTTAGAACAAAGTATAAGTAAGTAACAGAGTTGAGGTGTGTTCATTTGCCCTCATTAGCTTGGGGGACCCAAAAGCTCTTAAATGCATGTTCTTTTTTTACACTGAGATTTCAACCCTCAGTGTCCAAATTCTGACTGAGAAAGTCAGTCCACATTTGAGTTTTTATTACGGCTGCTGCACATATACAATGTACTTGCAAGTTTAAACAGGTTTGCCGCTCGTGAAACCAGTGGCACACATAGTGCTGTAAAATATCTATTTGTGAACAAGTTTTTTTAACCCTTGAACACATAAATTGGAAACATATATATCTTTTTTATGGCTAATTTTAGTTGGAACCATGGCCAATTTGAAATCCTTCTGGTTTTCTTACTTGCTTGTTTTAGTTTATTAACATACTAAGGAAAACCATTATAATTTGCAAGTTGTACCTATATTCTAATGCAAATATAATAATTTCTTCTCATCAAACTTTCCATTCCATAACCTTTCCAAGTCTCATTCAACCTTAGACCAGCCCTGTTCAGCTGAGAATCTGAGAAAACTAACACCGCATGTCACCAGTGACTCACCAACCAAACAGTGAGGCATGGTGGTGGCAGCATCATGGTGCAGAGATACTTTTCTTCAGCAGGAAAGTTGGTCAGAGGTGGTACATTAATGGCAGTTTTGGAAGAAAAACTGATATACCTGTAACAGACATGAGACTGGGGAAAAGGTTCTCTTTTCAGGAAGAGAATGGTTCTAAACACAAAGCCAAAATGGAATGGTTTAAAATAAGGGAAACCAAAAGTTAGAATGGCCCAGTCAAAGTCCAGACCAAAATCCAACAGAGAATTTGTGGCAAGACTGAACGTAATTGATCTCAGAAGCTCTCCATCTAGTCTGAACCTGAACATTGTTTTCCTAAGAAGAATGGAAATAGGTTGTAGACTCTTGGTGTGCACATCTGGTAAAGACACATCTGAAAAACTTACACTATACAGTATTGACTCACAGCACCCCACACTTAAAAAAAAAAATCCTATGTATCATGTCCTTTCCAGTCCACAATTAATGTTAGTGGATGATACATGACAAAATGTTAAGAATCCCAAACGAGGCATGCAAGGCGCTGTATAATCAGGTGCGCAACAATCCTGTCTGAACCAAGAAACAACTGAAGTCTTGTTGGAGCAACCCTCAGCTGCTCGTCTGTTTAAACTTGCAAAGTAGGTTATAAACCTGTTAGAACATGACGCCTGACTCAAGGGGAAAATAACCCGTGGAGAGATAGATAGAGAGAGAGAGACCATTCAAATCTGCGAGTGACAAGCCCGACAGCAGTGCGGCCGCCCACTCTCTCACAGGCTGGGTGAATCTTAATTGTGTAATGTTCATTGACGAGTCAGCACAATGCTGCTGAGACCGCGGTGGCGCACCGAGCCGAACCGAGCAGAGCGATGAAATGCTCCCACCACGGAGGACGCAGATGGACAGCCTGGTTCAGCCGCTTGTCGCCCAATACCTCGCCATGGGGTGTCAGTCAAAGGAGAACCAAAACGAAAGCATAACGACAGACGACAAGAGGAAAGACGATGTGTAAGTTCAATCTCTTATTTATAAACATTCAGTTTTAAAGAAGAGTTTCATTGAGATTTTTTTTTTTCTGTTTTTATTCACATAGTCTTACAACAATCTTTTCATCGAAGCTTGAACAGTTTTTTTTTTTTTTAGAATTTGTGCCAAAAAAGAGAGGCGGCATATATGTTCTCCCAGCGTCTTTACACGCAACGAAAGCCTCAGTCTCGTCACTCTGTTTTGTATAGATCTACCTGGAAACGTATTATTCCATATTTACTGGTCATTTTTAGATTTTAAACCAACTGCATGTCCGCAACCCACTGAAATTTGCCAGATTTAAAAGAAGGAAATGAGAACAATGAAGAGCAACCTCAGGGCAGAATCTGAAGCAAATCACAAAGGCAATATTTGAAAAATAATAACAGTTGTACGCTCCAGTATGTCAACATTGTCCATGCATGTTGTAACGGGATTTCTCAACAGAAAGCAGTAATGGAAAGTTAAAAAAAAAAAAATCAAGAGGCTATTTAAAGCTTTTAAATACAAAAGAGTATAACTGATTGATAAGACTAATTTATTTTGTTCTTGTGGTCAGAAAAACAAATGAGCAGAAATTTGAATACGATTTGATTTTCTGTTTATGTTTAAAATAATAAAAACATAAAATCACCAGCTAAGAAGATGCAAAAAGTTGCCAGTTTTCTGAAACTCTGACACCCTCCACACCTCAACTTGTTAGCAAATAAAAAAAGCTTCACCCTGTGATGTCACCGGCCATATATAGTAGGGGTAATTTTGGAAAAAAGCTTATTCTCACCCAAGCGCAACATCATAACGTGTTTATTTATTTCTTCTTGATCAGCGATGCTTGTTTTGTGACGAAAGAGTAACAAGCCCATGTTAACCCCCCATACACATACAAACACAGAGTTTTTATATTTTGTATTTAAAAAAAGTTGGACCAAATAAGCACTTTTAAAAAAATTTTTATTTATCATTACTTGATTTAGACAAGAACTTCCAATTGCAAAAAACATGTATGGACTCTTTCATAAAGGTTTGTTTGTATATAATTTATGTCCATTCAGGCTCTAGCTAAAATGACAGGAAACACACATTGGAAATCCTCGTTCCACCCATTTATCCTTGTTCCTTTTGTTTTTTCCCAAGGAGGGTGACTCCAGGATGTACCCCAAACAAGTCTAGAGTTTCTCCTCCAGGCCGTCCTCACAAGTTCCACAAACCCATCCCAACCCAGATCACTCCAAGCAAACCATTAATGTCGCTGGGACACCTCACCAAAGGGGCAAGCTGGGAAGAACTCATCCAGGCTTGTCTGGAATCATTTGGTAAGTCCATGCTGATTGTAATTGGTTTATATTTTAGAATTTGAAATCCTGCCTCAAAGTAATGGAGCAGATATGTTTCTGGTAGAAGGCTGAGGAAAAATCTTTTATTTTGGATTTGAAGCAGTCTTTTTTCCACTCCTCCTTTCCAAAGTTTAAGTTAAAAACATTGCTTAATCTTTTTCTGGATTTGTTTTGCTGTGGTTAATTTTATTTTGTTTAAGATTTGGCTGGTTCAAGTTAAATTTTTTATTAAATTATTATGTTGGTTGTCTGTGTGTTGCCCTGCGATGGACTGGTGACCTGTCCAGGGTGTACCCCTCCTCTCGCCCATAGACTGCTGGAGATAGGCACCAGCTTCCCCGCGACCCACTATCGAATAAGCGGTAGAAAATGACTGACTGACTGACTGATTATGTTGAAATTAATATTATCTGGGAATTGCTGATCTTATTCCTCCTCATGCAGTGGGAATTTTTAGTATGGAAAATGTGGGCGGTTGCCCAGGGAAGCATTAGAAGTAGGTGATTATGAGCACCAGATTATAAAAGAAAAGAAAATGTCCCTTATATCCTCAGTTGCGTCCTGAATAGTTTGCTCATTGTTTATTTGCATTTATAGTCTATTTGGTTTTCTTGCTGCTCTGGAAAGGGATACCAGCTTACCTGTTTTGTGTGGAAATGTGCAGCATTTTTGCCTCTTTTATTTCTGCCTGACCATCTGAGATGATTTTCTACATATTGATTAGTTTTCAAGAGGCATTGCTGTGTTTACTGTCAATTAAATTGCTCCACGTGAGGTGAAATGCCAGGTCACCTGCCATCTTCCCAGCCTTTAGCAAGGCAGACCTTTAGCTACACTCAACTGGGAAATTTGAATGGAAGAATTGGGAGTGTCTGCAATGTTTTTGATGATGAATGATGACTTGGTTGAAGACTTTGTAATGCACAAAGCTGAAGCTATTGTTGAGTTTTTATTTGCTGCCTACTAACTGGTTTTGATTTGCATGGACTTGCTTTTTCAGGTGATATTTGTTTGAATTTAGTTTCAGGAAAGTCCAATGGTTGTATTTGAGTCGGAGTAGGGCTGCTGGATTATGGAAAGGCTTGTTCTCACAATTATTTGGCCAAAATTGAAACAATGCATTTATAGCGCTTGAAGAACAGGGAATTGCCTTTAATATGAAACGTTCCATACAGTTTACTTGTTAGATCTTAACTCAAAAACAACTGACCAAACATGTATTCTGATTGGCGATTATATAGATGAATATCTAGTTCAAAAGTCTTTGTAAAGCAAAAGTTTACAAAATTTCTGTCTTGTCTGCTGCTGGATCTATTGTGTTGGTCACGGGTCCGTTTATCTGCAATGTTTTGCCGCTCTACCTCTGCTCATTCAGCCATCTTTACATGAGCTGACTTTTCAAAACTAGAAGGCACACCTTACATGGGTTCAGCATGGGGTGGAGGTGGGGATGGTGGGGGTGTAGCATCGGTCTTGCTGAGATTACAAAATAAGACCAGAATTACAAAGAGGAATATGTCAAAATAATGATGGAAAATAAAATCAATCTTTTTTGATGATAATGTAGTTTTTGTGATCATTTAAACTGAAATCAGAATTGAACCATAAATTTGAGTAATTAGACCATCCTAGGTCTGAGTGTTTCATTGAAAGACAAAGTAAACTGCAAATGCTGGTGTTGTTGAGTTGATTTTTAGTAAATTGTAATATTTCTGCCTTATGGATTATATGTTGAATCGCCTTAAATACAAGTTAAGTTCAAAATTATTCATAGCCCTGTCAGTTTTTAAAGTAATCTGGCTTGAATCTGATATAAAATCTGTGGAGGGAGCTAAAGATTATGGTAATGGCAGTGAGTCTTTCCCATCTCGAGCTCATCAACAAAGAGAAATCGTCAAAATACCAGTGCAAGCATGCAACCGCTGATTAGCAAATATAAAAAGGGTTTGATTCCTGTAATGCCTGTAAAGATTTTCCCATTGATTATTGAAAGGGGAAGAAATATGTTTTAACATGGGATTTTTAAAAGTAAAAATGTGAATAAAAACTGATCAATATATATTTATTTTTTTTGAAATTGACACTTTTACATTCTTATCTTTTGAGAGATGCCTGTCTCATTTCCATGGCTGAGGTAATGAATAATTTCAGGCTTTAGTATTTACTCATTTTTTGATAATGGGCCGTTCTTTAATTTTATTAGACATAACATTTAAAGTTGTAAAGGAACTGAATTTATATAGTGCTTTTCCAGTTATACACACCACTCAAAGCAATTTAAAGTAGAGCCACATTCACCCAGTTGCACTCACAAACATTTCTACACCAAAATGCAGATCTTATTTTTTGTCATATGTTAAACATTGTTTAGCTTGTTGTACCTCATTTTTGGCATATCTAATTTCAACAACCTAATCTGTGTCTGCTACAAGACCATCACAAACTAGATTTATATATTATAGTCGATAGAATAGCATCTGATGAACAATGATGTTAATAATAGCAATAGTAACAATATCCCACAGATCTGACAATATTTGGGGAGACGTGTGGCTGTAATCTCTATTACCAAATCCCACCATCAGAATATCTTTGAAAATAACTTACAATATTGAAAACTCCTTCTTGAAAGCACAAGAGCTAATCTAAAAATGATTGCTCTTTATATTTCTGGTAAGTTAGAAAAAGGACGTAGTCATATTTGAATTTTGTGCACCGAGGTTGAAGGTGTTGAGGAAGCGCTTGGTCGGCCTGCCCAGGGCACCATTCATGCCTTACATATAGTACATGGCTGTAAAGAGGGTTCACTGTACAAAATAAAAGCACAGTGGTGAATGTGTAAAGTGCCGCTGGATCCGTCAAAGATCGTTGTCTCAATCAAGTTGTCTGGAGTGCTCTCAGAGTTATGGTGATTGTGCCTCTGAAGAGACAGCTTTCAGATGGCCGTTGCCTGGTTACGCAAATGCAGCAAAAGCAGTGTAGATGGGCTGCACATTAAATGACATTTCATAACTGCATTTATCTGGAGAAAAAGAAGAAGTGGGTTCTAATGACAGTCTGCCTCACATATCAGGTTCATGAGGGAAACAGAATTTATTAGGGAAGGTGAATGAAAAGACTTATGGACTAGTAACGTGTAACATTGTCAAGGTAATGTCACTGCTTTCTGAAAAAAAAAAAATGTTTATATGCAAGCACAGGATCTAATCTGTTCGTGCAGTGTGTTATGACAGAGGTTTTTTTCTTAAATGGCTTCTCCTGATAAGATGGCAAATTTGGTTCTTCTCAGTTCACATCACACATGAACCTCCCGCAGTCCACAAGTCCTGCCGCTTTTTCAAATGTGAGAGCACACATAGGAGCAGTTTAAAAGATTACCATTCAAACAGCTTCAAGCTTGGCCAAGCTGAAAGGTCAGCTCCCTGAACTGTAGCCCTCAGATGCCTACCAGCCTTTGAAATACAGGAGCACTGCGAGGTGTGGATCAATGGCTGACATCATCACTGTCTTCAGACCCCCACCGCACCGTTAGCTGAGCTGCATGCTCACAAATCCATGAGCCTGTTTCTTTGAAACAAAAAGATGTTAGATTGTTCGTATCCTGTTGTTATCAGAAATAAAATCTGTAAAATTGGAGCTGAGACATTTATTCCATTTACCAGAAAGTTGCTCATGCTGATATGTGGTTCTCAAGGTATGATAATCTTGTACAGACATTCCCTGGTTTCAGGGTTTCAACATAAAAGTTTAAAACAAATATTTATGACATGAACAAATGTTAGTTAAAACAGAAAAGTGACAAATATTCTTACTTTTGAAAAAAAATAAATCTGACAATTATTTGAATTATAATAATGTTTGTAATAATCTTCATTGAGACAGAGAAATGTAATTAAAATAAAATAATTCATACGATTAATTTACTAAATTACATTAAAATTTTGAGGTATGTCTTAATATACCACCTAGAACCGGGGTTGACAAGCCTCCCTCTGTCTCTGGTTGGAAGAGTGAGATCTGTGGCTATCTTCAGTCAGCTTTAAGATCCTGGGAGGACTGACCTGGTGCTCCCAGTCAGTCTGATTGCCACAGCTGATCAGGACCTGAATAGACAAACAGCAAGCACAAAGCAAAGAAAACATGCCCTGTCAAAAAGAGGCCGTCATAATTTCAATAGATAAGTATAAGTGGATGCACATCCATCCATCCATCCATCCATCCATCCATCCATCCATCCATCCATCCATCCATCCATCCATCCATCCATCCATTTTCTATACTGCTTCTTCCAAACTGGACCGTGGAGGAGCTGGTGCCTATCTCCAGCAGTTTACGGGCGAGAGGCAGGGTACACCCTGGACAGGTCGCCAGGCCATCGCAGGGCAGTGGATGCACATATTGAGCAAAATATTATGCCTTTTTCCATTCTCCTCCTTATAGATCAATAGCAGTATAACAGGATGATGTTATAGCTGGTTAATTAGTCAGGCTATCTGCTGAAGTAGTGGGCCTGCTGTCTTGTATTGTATTAAAACTACAATTTCAAAAATTGTAGTTTTAATACAATACAATATATATATATGACATATTTTGGGCTTGTTGCCGTTTTAAAACATTACATTGCATTATGTTGTTTCAAACAAGCATTTCTATCTAAAAACCTGATTAAAAATCTGATTATTTATTGCTGCCAAAAGTAGAGCAACTATTTATTCATTTATGTTTAGTACTTTTTATCAATTATGTTAAAAACAGTCATTTAACAATTTCTTTTAGCTGTTTCAATTGTACAGAGCGATATCTTTTTTCCTGCATCATTCATACTTGAACCAAAAACAAAACAAAGGGATCATCACATCTGATAGCCTCTTTTAAAACAAGGAAAAGTGCAAATGTGCAGGTTTAGAATGGCTGATGAATGTCTAAGATAACCTTAAAAACGGGCCAGTCAGAGCGTGCATTTTGAAGTGTTTATCACCAGCCAGCGTCACGTGGATCCAGCGTGCTGGGCGGCAGCTTTCCTAATGTTCCAGTCACTAACAGACGGTCCAGAAAGGATTTCCTCCTGCAATTAACCCTGCACAGGGAGTGTTAGTGGTTGGAATGCTGTGAAGCAATTGTTTACCAGATAGAGTCATGACATCCTGTCGTAGATCCGACTCTGCAGCTGATTTGGCGCTACAATTTCAGTATGAAGTGATAGGTACAGAAAAACAAGATTCTACTATTTTTGTTTGCCCAGATTTCATTAAAAACATTTGACAGAAATACAACCCTTTAAATGCACTAAAGCTGTTTAATTAGTTATCATTTTAAAACTAAGAAATAATTTTATTAGTCTCATTTACTTTCTCAATAACTAGGCTGCATGTTACAAAGAGAAACACGGCCAATGTAAAATATGGTGGGCTGTCAACTGCAGCAGGAGTGGTTGGTTGCTTACAGATTACAAAGATAAGAAAGCATGTTGTCATGGTGTCTGATGTATTTTCAAGGTAATATGGTTTAAGAGTGGCCCCCTCAAATGTCTGATGGCCTTGATGGTCCCAAAGCAGCAGCAAAGCTTTTTATTCACTCTTGTTCTCTAAATTTTTCCATTTCTACAGACCTCTGAGGAGATAGATGTAGACTACAATGGTGGAAAAAGTCCCACAGCGTATAAATTGTTTACTTAGTAAGCAAAGGTTCTTCATGTTTAACCTCTAATTCCCTGTTTTACTGGTTTGAAGGTAATGTTGTTCTTTGGTGTAAATAGGAAGTGAAAATGATTTTTATGAAGTCACGTCATGTTTTGTGCACATGCAGTCTAATGTTATGTCGTGGCTGAGAAAGAATCACTTCGTCTGTGCGCTTCTCCAGATGTCAGCTGTAGCACACAGTCCGACAACCAAGATAAGGAAAGGTGGTCTGGTCACAAAAGGAGGAAGTTCTGCTCATGCAAGGAAAAAGGAAGTGAAAAGGGTAGTGAGACAGGCAAGCATCAGAGGTTCACACAATCAGAGGAAAAGGTAAATCTTCCGCTGCAGGGTCTGTGGATAGTATTCATATCAATTAACTGGGTAAAGCAGTGCTTCCACTGGTGGAAACTTATTTCTTTCAACGCAACTTCCTCTAAATCTTTTTCAACATGTTCTTGTGCAGACCTTTAGGAGGCTATTTAAGGTTCCAGTTAAAGGTTTCGACGAAGAAGCCTTTCAAAGCATTTTAGCCATTTACAGTTTAATATTGTCTACATAATCTCATTCTAGCCTAACCTGCGACCATAACGTTTAGAACAGTAATGATTAGGTTAAGAAAACTGAGATAGTCATTGTGTTTTTAGATCAAATTATTTGCATGCCAGTCTGATATCTTTTTAAAATAAAACTGTTCAATGTCAGTAAATAATTCCTCAATCGAAAAACATGAGCTTCAGGCAAAATACTGTTTAATGTTATTTGTCCACAAAGACATGGCAAATGGTTTATTTTAGATTTATGTGCCAGTGCAGCTTTAGAGATGTTGCTTTTTTGAAATGTCATGTAATTACTGGTTTAAACAACATATCTTGTTTTGCATTTATTTTTAAGGAATTCCTCGTCTTCCTTCTCTTCATACCTCTTAAATGTTCCAGATTTTGTCACATTACCACTGCAAACTACAATGTATTTCATTGCCATTTTTGTTTTTTTCAAATTTGGTTTTTACATTTTTTTTTTTACAAATGAAAGTGGGAAGTACATTTGTATTCATTCCAGAATCAGTAATTTTAGAACCACCTTTGTTAGCAAGATTTTCACTATTGGCTTTGCTGCACATTTGCTGTATTCCCTATATGGCTTGTAGCAAACTTTAAACTGGACTTCATGTCGCTTTCTTTCAAAAGTACTTTTCCTCTTGCCACTCCTTGAGAAAGACCAGATTTGTGGAGTGCACGACTAATGCTTTTTCCCGTCGAAAGATTCTCCCACCTTAGCTGTGAATCTCTGCAGCTGCTCCACAGTTACCACTAGCCTCTTGGCTGCTTCTCTGCTCAATGCTTTCCTTGCCAGTTCAATTTAGGTAGACGGTTGTGTTTTGAAGGTTTGCAGCTATGCAATACTCTGTGTGTGAAACTTTCAAAGCTTGGGATGTATTTAATTTTTTTTTAACTTCTCCACAACTTTACCGCTGACCTGTATGCTGTGTTCCTTGGTCTTCTTGTTGCTGTTTTATTTACAAATATTCTTTACCAAACCTCTGAGGCCTTCACAGAACAGCTGGATTTATACTGAGAAAAACTGGGCTCTGTTATTTAGGTGACTCCAAAAAGCAATTGATTGCACTGGATTTTATTTAGGGGTCTCACTGTAAAGGGGTCTGAATACAAATGCATGCTACACTGTTCAGATTTCTTTAGTAAAAAAAAAAAAGAAAACTTAGTGTCTTTCTTCTTCGATCATTATGCACTACTATGGTGTATCACATAAAATCCATATAAAAAGTATTGCAGTTTGTGGTAGTAATATGACAAAAGATGAAAAATGGGTAATGATTAATGAACCAATTCGGCAATTTCGCAATAAAGGTTAGGTGTGTCATCAGTGGAAAAGGAACTAGTTTTAACTAGAAAAACAAGTTCTGCATCTTGAAACAATAAGTTGAGTAAACCAGAACACATGGGATTATGGTAATGTCTTTTCATAGACCAAATGTATGATAAAACCAATGATGGGAAACAAACCAGGATTAATCTAAAAAAAACTCGGAAGTTTTGGCAGAACATAACCAAATTCACAGTTTACATAATTAAGATGAAATGACTGTAAAACATAACACAAATCTAGTGAAAGACATGTTTTTAAATGGCAGTCAAAGAAAAATATTTTAGAAATGGATACAGACAGTAATTTATTTCCACAATATGCTCTGCTTTATTATTTGGCTTTAACCCAAAGGCACACTTGATCTGTGGTCTGACAAAACCCCCTCATTTAAGTCAACCTTAATATAGAAACATGCCTAATTGTAATATGCATAATGCAGCAACATCTCTGTTCTATGACTGACAGGTCTGGTAGATACTGTGCCACCAATGACATGTATTGCACCAGATTGTGCTTTCAGCTGATTGTATGTTTTCTTCTTTTCAGACGCAGATGGTTGCGTGAGGAAGACCAGCCACCTGCTGAACATCACCTTTACCATGCACCGCCTCCTCATATCGTCCAGTGACCTGCTGGAGAAACTCATCAATCAATATCCGTTGGCAGTCCACCAGAAGCATACACACTGTGCCTTTGTCTCTTAATTCAAACAACGTTTTGAGCAGAAAATGGAACATACGACCAGATCACTGGACCTGCTGTGGGCTCGGTTGTCAACAGCAACGCACAGTCAAGCTCATTCCTGGCTCAGATCTTTTAGCTGTCAGTGTAAAGTGTGATGGGCAAGTGGCCGACTTTCACTCTCTGTACTCCATTCTGCATCCATTTCTCCTCTCTTTGCAACTTTGCTTCATTAAGGCTTGTACAGTACCTCATCCATTCAATAGCAGGGAGTATACTACCTTGCTGTTAGTTTCATTTGCTGTAGAAAATGATTTATTTTCCTAGAAAAGGTTTTCTTTTGTCTTGTGATGGGAGTGGGGTGCCTATAATTTTAGCTTCCATTCGAGGAAAAGACAATGGCGTCACAAAGCCCCTTTAAAGGGTCCAACTTGGGTTTGAGGTGTTAATTACTTCTGCCATTGATCTACTATATTTAGACACTGGTTCATGCACATGCTTTATTTAACCCTCTCACTGTGGGATGAAGACCTAGAAAGATGCATTAGATCAATTCAGGATCAAGAAAGAGCCATGGGGGCAATTAACTGTCCCCACCTCAGTTAGGCCTTGGGAGTGTATTCTCTTCACATGACGTAATTAGCCTTTATATTTGCATTGTCTCAATGTAATGTCAATAGAGAGCCATACGTTCAGGCTAGTTATAGTGCCTTACAAAAGTATCCATATCCCATACATTTTTTCAAATGTTAATATGGAAAAACTACATTGCATTCAAAGTGTTTGTAAATAAAAATCTGAAAAATGTGGCATGCAGGCTGCGTTACTTTGATGCCACTTAATAAAATATACCCCTTAATGTTCTGTGAAGACCGCAGAGGTTTGTCAGAGAACATTAGCAGACAAACAGTATCATGGAGACCGTTGAATAAAACAGACAGGTCAGGGATAAAGTTGTGGAGAAGGCTAAGAAATAACCTCCAAACCAGTTAGGTTATGAGGCAATGTCTCAAGCTTTGGACATCTAATGGAAGGGAACTGCTCAATACATCATCTGAAAATGAAAAGTGTATGGCACAACTGCAAACCTACCAAGATATGGCTGTCCACCTAACCTGAAAAGGCCAGGCAAGGAGACTATTAATCTGAGAAGTGGCCAAGAGGTCCATGGTAAGTTTGGAGGAGCTGCAGAGATTCAGAGCTCAGACAGGAGAATCTGTTGACAGGATAGGTATTAGCTGTGTGCTCCACAAATCTGGTCTACATGGAAGAGACAGCCATTGTTGAAAGAAATCCCTAAGAAGTCCAGTATAAAGTTTGCCACAAGCTATTTAGGGGACAAAGCAAACATGTGCTAGAAGGACCTCTGGTCAGATGAGATCAACATTTTATATTTTGGCCAATATGCAAATTGTTATTTTGGTTCATTACTAACACTGCATCCTGAACATACCATCTCCATACGGAAACATGGTGGTGGCAGCATCATGCTGCGGAGATGATTTTGCTCCGCAGGGACAGAGATGCTAATTTAGAGTTGATGGGAAGATGGGTGGAATTAAATACAGGGCAAACTTCCAGCATGACTTATTAACAAAGCACATTCAAGTGTTGGAATGTCCCAGTTAAAAGGGGATATTTGTCAGCTTGAAAATTGATGGTGACAGATGCTCGCCTGACTGAGCTTCAGCTATTTACCAAAGAATTTAGTTTGATGTCAAGACATACCACTAAAGGCTTGCAATTGTAAATAGATGAAAATGTGGTTGTAAAAATGTTTTGATTCAGGGACGGTAGATACGGAAGCAGTCTACCCTTATTAGTTTTTATTGGTTTAAAACATAATAGAAATCCATGTATCATTTTCCTTTCAGTGCAGGAATATGCATTAATTTGAGTTTGTCAATCACATAAAACCCCCCCAAAAATAAACTGCAGTTCAAGAGGTGTGAATACTTTTGCAAAACTCAATTGCATGAGTATGGAATGGTTTGTCTTTATCCTATATAAATTAACCTAAATAAATTAATGGAGGACTGTGTTGGTGCCCAACATGTGCAAAGTGAAGTTTATCCACAGCCCAAAGATGATAAATATTTTGTGGGCAGACATCGCTGGTTTCAACATCTCCAGAGTCGTGACACCAAACAATGGCTTTCAGCGGTTTTGCATTATATTAGACATTGGTTGTGTGTTTTCTTTGTGCAGTCTGCTGCTCACTTTACCCTGCACGCCAGAATGATTCATTTGGTGATGCTCATCAGAGTTACAGATGCCTCCTACCACATTACCAAATGTCACATGTGTTTGGCTTTTGGTTCACAGGGCTAAGTTTATATTAATGAGCTTGAGCCCCTGCAGGTAAATCAATCATGTGCTCAGTATTTACTCAAAACATACTTGTCATGCTGGGCATCTGTATATTTCCTGGGAAAATAAGCTGGATAAAATTGTTGGCTCCTTAACTGCTGCTTACCTTTAAAACAGCTGTGGACAATGATCAGCCAGGAGAATGCCAGAGGATATGCTACCTCATTAGGTCAGTGTAACATGTGTCCACAGTCTTCAGATTAAAAATCAAGATTTGTTTTCTTTCAGTTACATTATTATTGTTTTTAACTTGCAGACATTGGATTCAGGAATTCTGGATGATATTCCGCTTGCCCCACAGCTTGTCCGACAGCCTGAATGACTTCCGGGATCTGCTCAGAGAACACGGACAGGAGCATCTTTGCTCTCTCCTAGAGACCAAATGGATGTAAGTGTTAATCTCTTACCAGCTGGCCAACTGAGATGTGAAGCCTACACGACTCTCAGTCAGTTTGCTGCAGTCATGAAATCAGTCACGATCCAGAACAAAGAACAGAAAGCAGTTTCACCTTGTGGTTGCTGCAAAATTCCAGCAGCATGACTGCATCCTGACTGGTGCGTTTCTAACCTGGTTAGATTAGAGCTGCTGTGTCTAGTTGATGTTATTGATGACATAACCCTGATATTTTGTTGAAATACATTTTTGTGACTTTATTCTTTTAATTCCTTAAACTGTCTCCCTCAACAGACACTTAAGCTTCTGCACACTGTTTTCTATCTTGCCATTCAAAGTGAAATGAACACCCAAAGAGATTTTGTGGAAGATGAAGATTTGTCATAGCTTTCAAGTGTATAGGTCTCTGTTTGTACCATGATGTCACCATTTAGTTTTAATTAGATTAATTTCTTCCATATTCAAGGATTTACTGATCATCTGGGAATAAAATTCCAATGCTCTATGAGTCCCCCCAAGTGGTCAAATAATTATTAGCAGTTTAATTAGAAAGTAGGTCATGCTGTCAGTTTTACTTTCAGTTTTAAAACAACTGCCAAGGTGATGTGTCAATGTGAGTGTTGCATGAGATTAAGTAATGTAATTATTAATGTCATGCCTAAACGTTTAACAGAACTACCTTCTTATTCTTTTGGTATTGCTCTCATGACTGCAATGATTCCTATTTATGTTTGTTTACTTTTCAGTCTCCTCATATTAGATATTTATAACATGCTTCATGTTCTTGTAATATAATTATAAATACATGTCTTAAGTCATTTGTTGCATTTGTGTGGCATCTAATAAATTCAAAATTTGGGTGTTTTAGGAAATAAGCTAAAACAAACTGCTTTTGATTTTTTTTTGAGTGAATATAATCATTTAGAATAACCGATTAATTTAAAAAGTAGTCAAAAGATTATTTAAAAAATGTTTAGGGGCAGCCCTAAGCTAAAGTGAATTCAGCGTACTCTTAATTAAATCGGCAGTAATTTAAAATTTTTTTATTTTTAAAGTTAATGCCTCTGCTTAACCCTTGCCGATGTGGATATGTTGTTTTGGTGTTCTAGAAATGAACGAGAACGGTCGTGGAAGGCTAGCCTGAGGCTCCAACCTCACTATAGTAAAAAGAGGAAAGTTTCTCTTCTTTTTGATCACCTGGAACCCAGTGAGTTGGCTGAGCATCTCACCTTCTTGGAGTTTAAATCCTTCTGTAGAATATCAGTGAGTATGTGCGCTCATCTGAACTTAAAATAATCCTCTCATGTACTAGTTGAGCTTGTTGAATAGTATTGTATTGTATTGTATCATACTGTTTGGTAAGCCCTAAATATTTCCCCCCTGTGGGATATCACTTACAGTTTCCACACAGCAACTGATGCTCCTCTCTCTGCTCTCTGTGCTCTCTCTGTCAGTTTGTAGACTATATAAATTATATTCGAAACTGCTGCATGAAGGACATCCCTGTGCTGGAGCGTTCCATCACCCTGTGCAATGGGATTTCCCAGTGGGTTCAGCTGATGGTGCTGAGTCGGCCAACAGCTCAGCTGAGAGCTGAGGTTTTCACCAAGTTTATCCACGTTGCACAGGTAGTGGTTAACTCAACACCCACTACTACTTTTATAGTACCAAAGCTCAACACATTTCCTCTTTGTATCATCCTGTTTGCTATTGTTAACATGAATTAATTAATTAAAAACACAGCACCATTGTTACTGTGCCTTGGTAGATAAAGAATACCTTTTAACCTTTGTTAAGTCTGGAGGAGCTGCAGAAATCCACAGCTCAAGTAGTAAAATCTGTCTAGAGGACAACTATTATTGTGTGCTTCACAATAATAGTTTTTTTGGAGGAGAGGCAATAGTTAAAAGAAAGCCAAAGGAACAAATACAAAAATATTAACTCAAGCTGCAAGTAACTAAGGTAGTGAAATGAAACACACAGCAAGGAATTTGGTGTCCTGAAAAATTGAAAACTGACTTGTGATTGCTGTCACTGACCAGACCAAGCTTGTTAAAAGCTTTCCAAGGAGGAAGCTGTTTGCAGCCTGCTGAGAAGTGATACACTAGTGTCAGGGAGCCGTTAGGCAGCCTTGTACTGTGGTGGACCTCACACTGACAGTAATGCACCAGACTGCTGTGGCTCATTGCTGTCAACGTCGAAACCCATGGGTGTGGAAACGAATTGCTCACCAAAATGCTTCAGTGACAGCACAAATTAGAAAGCTGAAAAGAGGGAGAAAAAGCAATTCCAAAAAAGAGTGAAATATCAGTGTGCAACAAGAAAAAGACAACAATATAAGTGGCTTATGTAACATCAGTGTTCAGTTATATAACCAGGGCTACCTGGAACAAATTTAATTGTGCGTGTTTTTTGTCCACTGATGTGAATTCACTGATACGTAGGGTTTTTTTTTGCGTGTATGTGTTTTTCCCCTAGAGTCTACACCTTAGGCACAACTACAACACACTAATGGCAGTGGTGGGAGGGCTGTGTCACAGCTCGATATCAAGACTGAAAGACACCACATCACATGTACCCAATGAAGTCACCAAGGTAATGCATAAAGAAAGCATATAATATTCCTTTGAGGAAAACGTCAAATGTTGGACTGCCTAAGATAGCTTTCATCTGTTACTGATTAACTATACAAACTGGCTGTCTCTTAGAGGCTAGACTGAACTGATCACAGCTGTTTCAATGATGTTAAATTGCTACTTGCAAACACATACTACTATAGCACTCAACTGCCATTTTTCTTACAAGTTTCCCAGCTTGTAGCTTCCGATAGGGTCTATTTCCATGACCGAAATAGAGAAATATGTGAAAAAGCAAAAGTGAATCTATGGGAGACAAAATCTGGGGAAGAGTGATGATATTACGTTTGGATTGGCCAAATCTGGTATCGATGCATTTCACAATGTCGACCCAAGACAAAAGTAGCGAAGGTTTATACAGAGATTTGTCTAGTGAGGAGGAGGAAATCAGGAGAAATGTCTGAGGGCTGTAACTTGGAGATTTAACATGCCAACACACTTACAAGGAATTTAAAGGTACTTTGTAGCAAAATACCTTTAAGTTCATCTGCAGTTAAAATTCCTGTTTTTAGAGGTTGCTTTGTTTTTTAAAGTATTTGTGTGCTTTAAGAAAAAAAAAGAAAAGGCTGAATCTAAATAATTTTTGTTTTATTTTTTATAGAGGTGCACCGATCGATTGACCCCGATTTCTTTAATTTTGAGAGATCGGTCATGAGCCGATATTTACATGTGGAACCGATCTTAATTACCAATCTTATCTACTTGTCTAACATGTTGCGCAAGTTTTGTTTCTGTTTGAAATTTGAGGAATGAAAAACTACAGGAAAAACTAAAAACTAAAGGAGGGCTGCACAGTGGTAGCAGTTGTGGTGGAGTTGGTAGCACTGTTGCCTTGCAGCAAGAAGGTCCTGGGTTCAACTCCCGGCCAGGGGTCTTTCTGCATGGAGTTTGCATGTTTTTCCCATGCATGCGTGGGTTTTCACCGGGTACTCCAGCTTCCTCCCAGAGTCCAAAAACATGACTGTTAAGTAAATTGGTCTTTCTAAATTGCCCTTAGGTGTGCAAGGTTGTCCTGTGTGTCTCCCTGTCCTGTGTTGCCCTGCAAAGGTGAAAGTCCAGGGTGTACCCTGCCTTTCACCCATAGACTGCTGGAGATTGGCACCAGCTCCCCCACAACCCACTATGGAATAAGCAGTATAGAAGATGAATGTATGAAAAACTAAAGAAATTGGAATGCTCTAAATGTTTCATTTATATTCGAGAGCACCACCTCATGTGCAGTTTAACCAAGTTTGTATTATTTCACAGGTGTTGTTCAGTATGTTTTTCAATAAAATAAGATTGCAACATTGAAAGTGTATTGTGGCCTTATAACATCTGACATTGTCAGTTATGAAAAAAAATCTGTATTGGCTAAAATTGAAATCAGCAGGTCAGGCTTTTTAAAAATCAGTAATTGGTGATCGGCCAGAATACTGCAATCGGTGCACCCCTAATATTTTCTGTATTTATAGCTTTAGAGATCCTGAAATATATTTGCCACATAAATTACCAAAGGAAAAAAATAGCAGCACACAGTTTTGTGTACATATGCCAGAAATTCAACATAAAATACACTTTTATCTTCATCTTGCAGCAATAACATTTGTCATCATGAAATATAACTGACTGTCTAAAATCAAAATGCTTTAACTGTTGTTGCTAGAAAGAATTATTGCATACAACTGCAATAATTTTCTAATTATTATTAAGACTAATTATTAAGACTAATTTTCTGTAATAAAATTACTGTTTCCCAAAAGAAATAGGAAAGGAGACACAGAGTAAATGTCTATAGCAATTGGAGAATTTGATCAACTCTTAGCCCTTTGCTACTCAGGAAGCAAACTTCCTGTTTCTTAAAATTAGATTTCTTCCAGAGAATGAGCAACTGCTTTGTATTTCACAAACAGTTAAGGAAACCTGAACATCTAAATAAGGATGCCTCATAAAAGCCCATTTCACACCAGACTAAATCCACACCACAACAGCAAAGACCAGCCATAACATGGAGGTTTCAGAATCTTGGGGAGTTCTTCTGTGGTGCATCAACAATGCAGGGCACTCTCCATAGTGTACCATGGAGCAGTAGAGTATGCTCTACTGCTCCATGGTACACTATGGAGCAGTAGAGCATACCATGGAGCAGTAGAGTATGCTCACTGTTTGAGAAAGCACATATCTTCTATGGAGAGAGTGTTATTATCACAGTGCCATATCTGGGTCCTGTGTGCGATGTGAAGAAACCTGCTAGCAGCAATGGCAAACTTCAAACCTGCGTGGATTATTCATTAGGTAATCTGAAGCTGGACTGGCTAAACTGGATTTATATCAAGGCTACACCTCAACACACCCAGATGATCAGGCAGTTGTCCAATGCACTTACTGTAAAACTCTTGCCAGCTTGGCCGCTGTGCATGCAGTGTCATACTTCTGCTCTGGCGTCAACCTAAAGACTGAGGACAGAGAAGGACTTTTTCAGGCGGATGTTGAAATGCAAAATGTAAAGAGAAGTCCTGGCATCTTATTTAGCAATTAGGAGGGATAAGAAGCAGCAGTTCATTGAGTTCTTAATGTAGTTATACAGTAGCTGCAATGCAACTCTTAAAAATCAACTTGGTTTGCCTCGCTGTGATCAGCGGACAATCTGAAAAACCCACATTGTGGATTTTGTGTGCTGAACTTAGATAAGAAATGTCGGCGGGGTGTGCATGTACAAATACTGTATGAGCTTATCAGGATGGCTCAATTTCAGCCTTGCTTATTGACAAGCTCATAAAAATGCAGATGATGCTTCCTCCTAACTGATGATGGAGGTGCAGATGTGATACTCATGGTGGTAGCATTGTGGTATGTTTGTTAAACCTGCATGGGAAAACCGAGCTGCTGAGAACTGGGAGCATAATTGCCCTCAAACTGAAATGAGGTTTTCCAAATATGCCATGATACAATTACATTTGAACAGATATCAAGATCCTGAAAACCACTAGGACGTCTTGATTGACTGAATGGTGCCTGAGATAAGAGTTAAAACTAAAGCTAAGACAGCAACTTGTTAAGAGGAGCTACAGCAATGTACACCCATTCATTGTCTATACTGCTGCCAATACTGGAGTTGGTGTCAATCTCCAGCAGTCACTGGGCAAGAGGCAGGGTATACCCTGGACAGGTTGCCGGTCCATCACATGGCCAACAGTGTACAGTTCGACAAAATAATTACAAAATTATGTCAAACCCTTTTAAGTAGTCCAGCAAGATTAAAAATTACATTGTTTGCTATCCTATTGTGGGTCTTAAATCATTTAGATAATATTGCTGTTATTTAAAATTTAAGGCTCAAACATGTTTCAATGCATTTATTACATTACGTTATATGAATCTGTTTCATAGGTGCTAAATGAGATGACGGACCTGCTGTCCTCCTGCAGAAACTATGACAACTATAGACAAGCTTACAACAGGGTGACGGGTTTTAAAATCCCCATCCTTGGTGTTCATCTCAAGGACTTAATTTCAGTCAACGAAGCCATGTCAGACTATGTGGAGGACAACAAGGTGAATGTCCAGAAGCTCCAGGCACTTTACAACCATATTAATGAGCTCATTCAGCTGCAGCAGATCCCATCCGAACTGGACGCAAATAAGGACCTCGTTCATCTGTTGACGGTAATGAATCTCTCAGCAAAACTTTGAATATTAAGATTATGTGAAATATTGCTCTGCCTGGCGTGATTCACTAAGTTGTAGACACATATCGAAATGCAAATGAGCCTGTTACAGCACACAGTTTGTCTTGTGTGGGTGTAATGAGAGTTCATGATCTATGAGTGTGTGGGTATCGAGCTGAATGTGAATGAGACTGAGTTCAGATTGCTGTATTGTTGTGTTATCTCTGTGTTTTATTCGCACTCAAAGGACAGAATGCCCATGAGACATAACAATTGTCCAGCGAAACTGGATCTCCCCTTAACACAGCATTTAATTCAAGGAGAAATCATGGGATAGGGGCGGCTCATTCTTTTTTGTTTACCTCTCATGTGCTCATGTTGTTCTCTCTTACAGCTGTCCTTGGACCTCTACTATACTGAAGATGAGATTTATGAGCTGTCTTACGCACGGGAACCAAAGAACTGTAAAGCACCCGTGAGTGTTAGAATCACAGACACCTCATGTTAACATCAGTTATATCAGCTAGCAATATAGCTCCAGCCAAACTTACTGGCACATACTGGTAAATATGTCTAAATAGCCGCAAAATATTATTGTTGTTAATTGCAGAAGCATAATTTTACACTGGAAATTTATTAATTTGGAGAAACAAAAAAATCGCAAATGACCCAGTTTTAGATTTTTTGCTGGATTTAGTTCTGAGAATAGAGATGTTCATGATAGGAAGTCGATTTAGTGTCTGGAATCCTGCTAGAAGACCAAATGGTGACTTCTTTCATGTTTACTGGTAGATCCCTTGTGATTTTTAATTAAATGCCACATTCACAATGCAAAACACTCTAACAAGGTTCACAGGAGATTTGGAAAACATGAAGCATCACATATCCTCCACCATCCATAAGATTTGACATGGGTATTTTATTCCAACACATATATTTTTTTGTTTTACAACAACCTATTTGTGGTGTTTTTTGTAGAACAGCTCAGTCTTTGTCTCATCTGACAAAATTCAATTCAATTCAATTCAAAGATACTTTATTGATGCCCAAGGGGAAATTAGAATTCCAGTACAACCCATCCAAACAGACATCATGACACAAGACAAGGGGGGGACGGGTCACAGAGGCTTTGCTGCCCACTCACAGGCGCTGCCCTTGCTAGATGAGAAAAGAGGCCACATTAGGTAAGTAGAGGGAAAAAAATCATATTTCACACTTTATCCTTAGCAGGATACAGTTTGAGATTGCAA
>JAHUTJ010017061.1:0-29033 GCA_036250325.1 Characodon lateralis | reverse complement strand
TTTGAATGATGGGACCACAGCTGCCTCATACCAGCGACCTCAAGGATTAATATTATCATTTTTCTTCTAGCACAGGATGAACTCCTTACCACAGAGGACTTAATGAGCTAATTACCTATATTAGAAAGATTGGATTAGAACAAGCTCTTACCAGTAAACCTCCAAGGATTATTAATGTCATTTGATTTATTTTTCCGTGTTTGATTTTCTGTATCATTGTAATGTTTTTCCTCGTGTACAGCGCTTTGAGTGGCTTGTTGCTGAAAAGCGCTATATATTGACTTGACTTGACTTGACTTGACTTGACGATATAGGGTTTCCTCTAGGAATTTTTGAAATGGTGGCGGTGGGCTGCCTGGGGGTGGGGGGAAGGGGGTCATTATGCTGCTCAAAATGGATCTGAAACATTACGCATTAAGGTAAAAGTTATATAAATTAACTTCATTACTGTCATTGAAATGCAACATATGTCCACTGCAAGTTCCTTGGAGCCCAAAGAAAGCATGCGCCTGAGGTACATTGGTTGACCCAGCTGGGGCAAAACGGACCGGAATGGTAAAGAATATTGGGGTTCTTCCATAACGGAGAACTCCGTTGATGGTGACGTTCAGCATAGTCACGGAGAATGTGGAACTGTTCTCATTAATTACCATAATAACGGAATTGCTCTGTCGCTCGTAACGGAACAAAGCAGGAACGGAGGATGTGGAATTCTTTGGGCTGGCTTAGATTATTTTGGGATATTTGGGCAAAGTTCCACAAACGCTCTTTATGAAAGGAAACTGAAATCCTAAAGATTTAGTTACAATAAACCTTAGGACATTGAGTGCAAAACAGAAGGAAACAAGATAAAAGTTAAGAAGACAAAAGCATGATCAAAAAGAAGAATATTAATTGGAGATAATTGAAAAAGAAAAGAAGAAAGTCTCAAATGAGAAAGAGAAAAAAACAATGAACAACAGATGAAAGAGAACTAAAGCAGCATGGAACAACAGATAGTGGAATGTGTGGCCAGAAGCTAGATGAATGAGTCATAACTCAGCTTCATTAGCAGCTATGTGTTCTGACCTATCGACATCCACATCGCACTGTGTAATCCCCACACTTCGATCTGCTGACCTCCTGAGCAGCAGGATTCTTACTGCTCCTCATTGTTGTAGCATTCAAGCTCACCTCTGTATGTTTCTAAAGCTCTCCCTTGCCACCTCTCTGCCAAGCTCCCACGTCTTTACCATTAATACTGAACTCCCACAAACGAGTACAAAGGTCAGGATTTGTTTATGCATTCATCAGGACTGCAGAGCACATCAATTCAGCAGAATAGCTAAATGTCAGTTTGAAAATGCCAAAAGTTTAACACCAAGTTGTGCAGTCTGTGAGGGTTTGACCCTTTTTTCACAAAATACGACTGTTTGAAAACATTTGGTTAAAAATTTTGCGGTAAAGCTTTAACATGATTAAGTAACATAAAAGTCTGAGATTGAATTGGGAAGCTGCAAAGTTCAAAAGCAGACCAAAGAGTTTCAGGACTGACAGGCTGTGGATATGCACACCCAGCTGTAAAGCAACATGCTTTAGTCGCTTCTGGCCAAATATGATTTTAAAACAAATCACACCGAAAATTCCAGCTGCAAACAAGTCGAATCAAATATTACTCCGGGTGTTATGAATTTTCCCTGCAAGATTGTTTCTGTGAAATGTTCCAGCAAACTGGAAAGGTCTTTTATTGACACTGAGTTCAGATATAAAGTTAGATAGTTCTCCCAGGAAAAACAAGAACATGGAAACGCCACTACAATAAACCCAGGTACACAGTCTGCATGACAGTAAGGTCATTAGTTAAAGCGAAACTTCCTATAATTTTGCATTTCTTTACTAAGACCATACTATCCTTACTATCTTGATGTTCATTTGTGACCCCATTTCCTACTAACCCTAACACTTACCTAAACCACTGCAAGTGCATACATACCTAACTCTAACCATAACATAAACTTTATTCAAACCTTAGCCCTGACTCTAAAAATGAGATTATTCTGGATGAAAACTGAACTTTGGTCCCTATGAGGCTATCGATCTTGGGAAGTTAGGTAATTATAATAGTAAAGGTTCTAAAGTAGTAACATGAGGTACACACAGACTGGTCCATTCTTTAGTTGCAACAGTCTCATATGCTTATGATGCTTTGCAAATGTATTCATACCCCTTGAACTTTTTCACACTTTGTCATGTTACAGACACACTTGTTAATTGAGATTCAAATTATACATGGCTTTAAACTTTCTTACAAACAAGAATCATAAAATTGTGATGTCCAAGTGTATTCCGCCAATTTTACTCTGATATCCCTGAATAAAATCCAATGAAGCAAATTTCTATAATTAGTCAATACAGTTCACCTGTGGGTAATTTAATCTAAGTATAAATCCAGCTGTTGTGTGAAGACCTCAGAGGATAGATAAAGGACATAAGTGAATAAGCAGCATCATGAAGACCAAGCAACACCGCAGACGGTCCAGAAGAAAGTTGTGGATAAGTCTAAGCAGGGTTATACAAAAACAACATCCAACCTTTGAACATCTCAGATCACTCCATTCAATCCATCAATCTGTAAATGTAAAGAGCAGGGCACTAGTAGAAACTAGGGCATCACCTACATCTAAACTGACAGGACGGTACCTCTGAAGGAGCTGCAGAGATCCGCAGCTCATGTAGGAGGTTCTATAAAGTGTGCCACTATTAGTTGTGCCTGCCACAAATCTGCCCTTTATGGAAGTGGGTCAAGAAGAAAACCATTGTTGAAAGAAAGTCATAAAAAGTCCTGTTGGCAATATGCCACAAGAGTGTGAGACTGGCTTGGAGGTTCATGTTAAAGTAGAACATAGACCCTAAACAAACAGTCAACGCTATAATAAAATTATTAAGAGCAAAGCGTATTCATATGTCATGTGTTTATATGTGGTATTTTTCTAAAGAAGAGTTGATAAAAACTTTTAGTTTCTTGATTTGCAAAGCTCATAAAAGAAGGCTCAGGGAGGCCAAATAATAAATGCACTCCACACCCAGATTTTCATTTGTAAAAACATTTAAAAATGACCCTTTTCTTTCCAAGCTTAACAAAAGAAGCATGGATGCAATGCTGCTGGGAAGCTTTTTGCCAAAGTTATTGCTCTGAAAAGTTCTAATCTCTCATACATAATTTAAATTTCAATATATTTAAACAGATACTCATTCATATCCATATCACTGTACTTCATAAATATTGAATATTTGATTTGGCATTTAAAAAGTGTGCTAACCCTTTTTTAATAGGATAGACAGTTTTATTTGACTGAAAAAATATGTCACAGATGTCTTCCTTTACTCTTTCCAGGGCATTCCTTTTTCATGCTGAAGTTTGTTCCTGGCCAGGATCACACTGATTCAATCTCATAGAATGCTACTTCTCTACCACTGAGTGGGAGAAATGTCTTGCTTCTGAATCAATGACCAATTCAATTTCATGCACCATGCTGACATTTAACCAACAAAGCCAAAAAGGTTAATGGAATTCCATATGTACACACACACACACACACACACACACACACACACACACACACACACAGCCAGTATCAGCCTGTGGCTGATAGTATCGCAATGCTACTTAGCAGAAGAGCCCGAACTAAAAGAAGAAAATCCTCCTCTACGGCATATCAGTACATTCTGACACAAGTCCCACTGGATCTGAGGGCTTCTTTGTCTGTCTGCCACTTACCTGTTCACCCATTACTGCCTCTGTTTTTACAATATGGCTTTCTATCATATTTCTCACTATCACATTGTTGGTCCTTGATCATATTTTTCTCATTTTTGTTCATCCCCTGTCTCATCCTTCAGCTTATCTTTCTTCCTCGCCGATGAACCGTTTTTTCTGTCTGCTTGCTTGTTGGTCCATCCTTCCTTTTAATCTATGTGCCACCTCCCTGCCTTTCCTGTCTGTGTTGCAGAACGAAAAGACAAAACACTGAATCGTTTATGATCAAACACTTCTAGCAGCCCTTTCTCTAACTTTCCCCATCTTGTCTGCTAGAGAGTGTAATGCCAGCAGCCATGAAGGTTTCCTGCCAGAGCTCAGGATCCAGCACATAGGACCAGCATTGACAGGTAAAACCTTGCTTGGTGTCAAACCACAGTTGTACTAGTGATAAGAACAGGGTAGACACTTGGCCTTGACTGCAGAAACATATCTAGACGGCTTTAACAAAAATGCTATAACCCAAACACTGAGAGGAGTTCTCACTCTGTTTCTCTAGCAAGACTGACTGGAAAATGGACTGGAGCAGACAATGGATTGTAAAAAGAAGCATACGCACCAACACATGGGATACATGCATTATGATAGCTACAGTTCCTTGAATCTATCCATTAGCTGAACATGGAGGTGGCGTACTTCACAAGACCAAAACTCGGAGGAGATCACAAAGAATGCAGCACTGCAGAAAATACCAAAAGGTATACAAGAAACTAATTTACATTCTTCAAGTAGAGCTTGACAGAACAACAGTAACTGAAATAACAGGATTGATCTCCTTACTGGTAGGGTTACTATTACTGAAAAATGCCTTTGCTTTCCTTTAGGTACATTACTGGAACACACCGAGATCAGGAGTAACATGACCATCCGTCTAAAATGGTAAATGGTAAATGAAATGAACTTGTATAATGCTGTAATAATTATGATTACTGATTAAATAATATTTGTCAAGAATTATAATTTAAAATCATAATTTGAATTTTTTTTTATTTCTTAACCAAACATCACTACTTATGAATCGAAATCAGAGATGTCCTCTGGTGCTGTAATTATGGCTCAAGGCCCTTGATAATTACAATTATTAAATTCTCAGTAATAATTGATAACTATTACTGGATGTCACTGTTTGATCAACTGCTTCACCAAAGGTGGGGGAACTTTGACCTTATTTTGACAGACAAATCACTCTTGCTCAAAATAAACACAAACGCTTTCTCTTTATCTACGTGAATATTTATTAAATCAACAGCCCTGATACACCTCGGTATTCTGATTCAATAATCTTCACCTAATCAAGCATGCAAAGGTTCTACACAAAAGGGGTAAAATAACTAACTAAACAAGATAAAACAACATTGAGTGTGTGTGAAAGTCAAACCAGCAGTTATGGCAAAACAAGAGAATATATGGTACTGAGCAAAGCTTTGGGAGCGGCCTCCACCAGGCTGGACTCATAAAACCCCCAAAGTTGGAGCTCAGTGAAACACAAAGGGTCATAAAACTTTTAGGTGGCAACCAGTAGAAAAACACAAAGAGTGAAGACAATGGAATAGTGAGTATTCCACCATGAGGTTCTAGCAGTCCAACTTTAAGTTCACCTGAGTCTGCGCTCAGGTGTTCAAACACAGTGAGACAGACACAGCTTTAAAGCGTGGTGGCTTTCAGAGTCCAACAGCAATCAAAGTTTCAATAAGACATTGCATGCACATACAACTTAGAACACATTGGACTATAAGTGGCGATTCTAAATCGCTCTAAAATCCTACTCTACCCTGCCCAAGCTATTTCTAATAGAAATAAAAACAAAACAGGATTACTTGGTGTCTTCTTCTCTGGAGCAGAGGGAGAGAGGGGGAAAGTTTGTCCGTGACAAACTCAAAGACGGCCGGCCTTCCTCTTTTGGCAAAAGGGGAAAAATATGATGGACCATCAGCAGTTGACTGGAACAAAAACAAAGAGGAAAATTTTGTCTCCTTGGAAAACCTCTGTGGGTTTTGCTCAGGTTACGTGTTAAATCCACGCCTTCAATCGGTAAAGTAAAGTCTACTGGGCTTCTTATCCCAGAAAACTTTTCTCATGAGTTTTGGCCAGAGGGGAGAATTAATGAAAACCCACGTGTGAGTTTCTTCTCCAGAAGGATGCGTGCCTCCGTTGTGTGGTAACCAGTCTCAGTTTCCACCGGGAAAAAGGGCAATGGTGGGGCGCCTCATATTCCTTATATAGCAAACTGTGACATCAGAGCTGCGACACCCCTTCCTATCAGCTGCAATACCTGCTGGGAGTTGTGGTAGCAGACCATCCTGGGGTATATAGTACCAAACAAATGGTTCAACAATGCTATATCAAGTCCCTACAGACCCCAAAGCGCTTTACACCACAATCAGTCATTCACCCATTCACACACTGACAGTGGTAAGCTACAGTGTAGCCACAGCTGCCCTGAGCCGCACTTACAGAGGTGAGGCTGCCATATGCAGTCGCCACCGAGCCCTCTGACCATCATCAGCAGGCAAGTCAGGTGAAGTGTCTTGTCCAAGGACACACAATGACTGAGATGAACAGAGTGGGGGTTCGAACCAGCAACCCACCGGTTACAGGACAAACTCCTACCAAAGAGCCACAGCCCCAACCCCAAAAGTGTTTTCGTTGCCAAAGCAGCCAGGACCTTACATTGACTTTGCAGCAGTCCCTCAGCATGCATGTAGGGAGAGTGGAAAGAAAAACTCCCTTTTAAACAGGAAGAAACCTCCAGCAGAACCAGACTCAGTGTGAGTGGCCATCTGCCACGACCGGCTGGGGGTTTGAAAGAACAGAGCAGAGACACACAAAGGATACAGAAACACTAATCCAGTAGTACTTTCCATAGGAAAGATGAGTGAAACATGACTGTAGCTCGTTTAGTGGCTTCATCCAGGAGAGAAAGACAGCTAAGCTGATGAACTCTGAGCCAGTTTTCAATGTTAGAGTATGAAAGAGAGTACATACAGTTAGCCACAGTAGAAGCTTAGCCAGTAGCTATGTCTAAGAGAGAGAGACAGTTTAAAGAAAGACAGAGTCAAGTGTATCATCTGTATAAGGTGAGCATAAGTTGTTGGCAGCAGTAGTTCAGCCGATGTCCCCCTCCAGGAAGGTAGCACAGCTAAACACAGAGCCAGGCCAGATGACGCTTAAATTGGAGAAATATTATCTCTTTTTAATTTCATCAGAACTGTTGCTGGAGCATTTTGGATCAGCTGAAGGCTTTTAACTGCATTTTGGGGACATCCTGATAGTAAAGAATTACGATAGCCCAACCTTGAAGTAACAAATGCATGATCTAGTTTTTCAGCGTCCCTCCTATATATATGATATTTTAATTTTGGCAATATTCCAGAGGTGAAAGAAGGAAATCCTAGAAACCTGTTTAATATGGGATTTAAATTACATGTCCTGGTCAAAAATAACACCAAGGTTTTTTACTTTATTACCACAGGTCAGTTTAATGCCGTCCACAATAATTGATTGACTAAGCAATTTCTTTTTCTTTAGAGTCAACCAAGTTTTTATGTCTTCAATACTTGCCTGTAGTATGTATAACTGGTAGGGCTTATCAGGATTTATAGATAGATAAAGCTGATTATCATCAGCATAACAGTGAAAAGTTATCCCATGCTGCCTGATATTTTACCTATTGGAAGCTTATATATAGTAAATTGGCCCAAGTACTGAACGTTGTGGTACTCCACAGTTAACCCTGAAGTTTAAAGATGATTTATCATTAGATGAACAAACTGAAACCAGACAAATGAGATTTAAACCAGCCTAAAGCTGTTCCCACAGCACGTTCCAGCCTTTTTAAGAGAATATTGTGATCAACTGTATCAAATGCAGCACTAAGATCCAACAGGACAAGTACAGACACAAGTCTATTGTCTGAGGCCAGGAATATATCATTGGTGTCTTTCACCAGTGCTGTTTCAGTGCTGTGATGAGCTCTGAAACCTGACTGAAACTCTTCAGATCATTACTGTGTAAATGCTCACACATGTGATTAGCAACTATTTTCTCAAGAATGTTAGATAAGAAAGAAAGATTAGATACGTCTTTAATTTATTAAGCTATCTTGACCAAGCAAAGGTTTTGTAATTAAAGGTTTAATTACAGCCACCTTAAAAGCCTATGGTAAATATCTGTTTACTAAGGACAGATTAAATGTCCCTAAAATGGGGGTGCTAATCAAAGGGAACACTTCCTTCAAATATTTGGTTGAAAATGCAACAGGTTCCACATTATTGCATTATGTCAGTTGAAAGCAAGAAGTATAAATTAATCTTACATTATGATGTTATGTTTACTAGAATAAATACATTTTACCCAACAAACACCTTATTTCATGTTAACTGGAAATGAAATGTTAACATAAAGTATTACATAAAGTATATTACCATAAAGTACAAAACAGTTGCCCTGATTTGCTTTTTTGAACTAACATACAAGCTAAAGGTTTAGATGAAGCTTATATTTTTGATAAATCAGGAAGCTCCACTGAATCAAAACAATCCAAACATAAAGCAGTTTCTACAGTTACCTCCAATGCGATCTCACTTAGTGAGGATGAAATAATGAAGTTTGGGAGTATGCCAATGATTTTATTTTTAATATAATCAATTTTATTTAAAAAAAGAATTCCATTACATCAATACTACTGAGAGCTAAGGGAATGGATGGCTCAACAGACCTATGACTCTGTGTAAGTTTAGCAACTGTACTAAAAATAAATCTAGGATTATTCTTATTCTCTTCTATTAATGATGAGAAATAGGATGTTTTAGCTTGGCGAAGTGTCTTTTTATACAACAGTAGACTATTTTTCCAGATTAAGTAGGAGTCCTCTAGGTGTGTAGGGTGCCAATTTCACTCCAATTTTCTAACATCGTGCTTTAAAGTATGCAGCTCTGAATTAAACCAGGGAGCCGGCTGCCTATGAATAGTTAGCTTCCTTTTCAACGGGGCTACATTGTCTAATGGATCACATGTTACTTCTACATGATGTAGAAGTAACACTGAACAAGAAAATAAATTTGTGAAAGGGAAGAAATGAAATTACTGCCCTCCACTGTGTTTTTCTGATGATGAGAAAATAAAAAAGGGAACAGATTCTTCAAAGGTTGTTACAGCATTGTCTGATAATTATCTACTATAATGAAATTGTCTTTAACGTATGGAGTACTCAGTTAAATTAAACTGAATGTCAGGTTTTGGTCTTGGAAGTGGACCCCAGAATACAGACGAGCAGGAAGTATAGTAGTGAGGTAACCCACGAAAGATTCAATAACTGAAACTTACTTCAGCAGGTGGTGGCAAAAACAGACATGGACTGGCAAGCAAGACAGGCTTGGTATAAACTTGACATGAGTTGAGATAATAACAGAGTGAAGTGATCCATAATGTTTCTGCTAGGAATAAACAGAATGAAGGTGAATGGAGCATGATACAGGTGAAAAACAAAACTGATTAACATGGTACAGGGGAACCGAATGAATCTAATTGCAAACAGACAGGAGAGAAACAAAACGTGGCTGGAGCAAAACAGAAATTCAAGGATACAAACTAATCGGGAAAACATAATGCACAGAACATGAACTAGAAAACACTAAGAAACTAAAGCACAGCCAGGAAAATAATAAACAGAAACAAGATCCAAAATGTAAACTGGAAATAAGAATAAATAGAACCCAAACAAAAAACCCAAACACCCTCAAATCATGACACTCAAAGGTCATTAAAAAAAATGGACAGACAGGGCTGGGTTATGAGGAAATACTGTTATTTCCTTACACTCAGTGCCATATGTCAGCACATGGTCCAGAGAATGAAGACAAAAGTGGGTAGGTTTGCAAATGTTTTGAGCAAAGGCAATTGAGTCTAAGATAGCATTAAAGGCTATATTTTAGGCTTCTGATCAGCAAGTTTACATGACACATTTTTAGTCCTATCGGTTGTTTTATTCTGAGTAGTTATGTCCATATAAACAGTACAATCCGGTTATTTTTTGTTTTTTAATCCAAATGCATTTTAATCCGATGGTTAAATTTGTGGCATGTAAACATTGCTACTGTCTTGATAGGGTAATGGGTGGGTAGCAGTACATAGGCTGCAGAGAGCTGTGTTAAACTTTGACCCTGCTTTCTGGTATGGACACTAGGTTGTCAGTTTGTAAAATATCTTCTAAAACCTTAGATTAAGTTTTCTGAATCGCATGCCCAAAGCCGTAACCTTATTCTACTGAAAATACACTAAGTCCAAAGGTTGGAAACACATTTTTATTAGATAATATAGTAAAATGTGGCAAGTTGTCCCCTTCTTGAAACCGCAAAACAGCCCCAGAATATCACTACCACTACTATGCTTGTTTGCCAGTGAGATTTAGCTTGTGTTCTCACTATGATTTGCTTTATCATTCAATTGAATGAGAAAGTGTGTCCAAAATTCTGACTGGTTGTTTATGGTCCCCATTCTTACCACACCAGGAAACCAAACAGTTTTAAGTGACTTGCAAATACTGCCAGAAGCTTTTTGGTGTGTGGTCAAAGTGCAACTTGGTACAGAACATTCAACCACATATTTGTGGTGGTGTATGTTTAACTTTGGCTCAGACAACAGAATAAATTTAAACTTTCACCCTGAGAAAAAAACTGTTCAATGCATTACTAAAAACCTAAAATAATAAGCCACCAATGCCCAGGATTAGTGTATGTAAACGTCAGGCTGGATCTAGCCAAAAAATGAGCCACACATTTAAAATCAACGGCCAACATCTTTATTAAAGGTGAAAAGTTAATTTGGGCCCTCATATCACTACACAATCAGCAACATTTATTATTCTAATGAATTTATAAATGTAGTTTTAACTAGTCCTTCTACCACTCCTGCCAATGTATATGTTCATAATGATGACACTGTTTCTAAGGTTAAAAGTACCTTTTGAAAATAACAACCTTTAAGCAGATTTTAAATGTACCTTTCAGTAAGCCTATTTTTCTGTAATAAAAACTTTTTTATGGTCAATGTAATATTCTAATCTTAAATGTCATGTTTTCATGTGCTGTAAACAGAAAAGCATCATATTTAACAGAAATAAAGGCTTTGAAACATCTGTGTGTGTAGTCTTCATAATGTGTTTCACTTAGTGAATTGAGCTCCTGAAATACATTAACTTTTCATTGATATTCTAATATATTAAATATAACTGTACAATGGAGTCAAAATTTATTATATTTAATAATTGCTGATAATTAATTGTTTTTTCATTGCAGCAGCATAATCTCAGTCTGACAAATTCAGAAGAATCCAACCTTTAACATGAGTACATTTAAACAGCAGGCGGGTAAAAAGTCCATGTTCAGAAAAAAATGGCTCAAAGAGAGACAAATATGTGAACACTTAAGCTTGTACAGCTTACTCTGCTCAACACATTTCATGTATTTTTTTCTTTACTGAAGTCCAACTTTACTTAGTTTTAAACATGTTTCTTTGTAAAAGTAGTGTACAGATTAACTTCTTGATTGTACTGAAGTCTTATTTTACTGTTAGTTTAAATAGGTTTCTTTGTATTCGTTTTAAAAGTTAACTTCTAAATGCCTAACCAGGCTAGAGGTCCTAAGTAAACACAGATGTTGGTACCACTAACAATACCTTCAAGATAATTTAACTGCATTTCTTCTGTTCTACTTAAACAGCTGGATGAAGACCTATATTTATTTTGCCACTATGTACAGTGAGTTCGATGGTAAGGGAAGTAATAGCTCAATTTACTAAGCTCACTGTTGAAGAGCTATAGCAAAAACGGGCATCATGAGTCACTAAGTCTCCATAACAGCCATTAAATATTCCCTACTGCAACAGATGGTACAGATGTAGCACTTCCTTTATACCCCCACACTAGGATAGCGCCCTGAGTTCAACTATTTTATATTACTTCCCTTTGTAGACTTTCAACTTAAACTTTTTTAGATTTACACAAACCCGAATACGAAAACCGAATAATCAAAAACTGTGTCTTAACACTGTAATTTATTAGCGGCTCAGAAATATATATATGTTAAATTTAAACACACAAAACAACAGAACTCGTGCCGGATCCAATAAACTTAAGGTGTCTTTAAACCAAAAATCCGTCTCTATTAGTCTCTATATCAGTCTCACTTGGCTTAAACCCAGATGTAATTTACAAAAACATTCTGTGCTTTAAATAAATCCAAACTGTACACTACTCAACCTTTTTCACTTCAAATTTAACAATCAGCTTTTAACATTGCGCTTGAAACAACTTAACTTGTGGGTCCACTTTAACCCTACACCAGCTGGTGGTATTAAATGAAAACCTCCAAATAAAAAGCAGTGTTGTCTACCAGTTTGCATATGCAAATTAACCTCCCCAACACATTGCAGGCCTGGTCAATGCTCGGTAGCAGCGGGGCCAAATACAATGCGACCCGTTAAATCCAATGAGTCACAAACTAGATTGGAGTACTCACTCAACCTCTGAATATTTTCTGTGTCAGTATGAGTCCACCATTTGACGTTATGCAGCTCGGATCCACCAAAACTCAGCACAGACAGTCAGTACGGCTCATCCAGTCCCACTCATTGCCCGAGGTGCTATCAGGCTTTCCGGTCACCTGAAGCACTATCTGGTTTCTGCCACCGAGTATTTTCCGGTACGGTCCACACAAACAGCCAGGTCAGCCGGATCTCACTAATCCCACGTCGGTCTAGCTTAGCTGCACTGCAATATTACAATAGCATACTGTTTTAAGCACAGCTTTGTAAAGTTCAGTTCTTTATGTATAGTAGCTTACTGACATACGTACACACATAAACCTTTAACTAAAACTCAACAAGTTTAGTCCTTATTCAGTTTCAGTTTCATTGTTCGCTCCTTCAACCTTCTTTTCCCTCTTTCTTTCTCTCTTCTTTTCCCCACTCTTCTCACACTCCTCCAACCTGCTCCATTCTCTCAGCCAGTCAGAATTTAAAATTAGGGATTGTTCATTTAAACTTCCAACCACTGAGAGACAAAAAAAAAAAAAAACAACAATCTTGGCTGTTTCACATATGGAGAATGTTTTCTCATAGTACCTTTTTCAAACTATACAAACAGAAAAAAAAAAAAATAAGAGCCCTTGGCTGGACAGGTTACTACATATATCGAGAGCAGCTCAAATCAAACACAACTATAGGAAAATCCTACTTAAGGCCCAAAGAACTGAGAATAATGCTGAACTCAAAAATAAAGCCACTAACCGTTTCAGAATCCGTGGAAGAATAAGGAAACTGAATCTCGGCTCCTTAGTGTGATGGACTGCAGACTGCAGGACAACGTCACACAGGATCTCAGGTTTGCAATCCCAGTGAATCAGCTGAGTGCGATGGTCAGAGGACAGAAACTGGGCCAGAGCTGAGGAAGCAGAATCAAGGGACAGTATCCAAGGGAGAGGCTTGAATCGTTGGTCAGGGCACAGAAATGAGGTCATGAACGAGGAGGCAGATTCAGGCAGGTGATCCAAGGGTTAGGCAGAGAGCGGTAATCAGGAGGCAGAAGCAAGATCGATTTCCAGAATACAGAAGCCAGGGTGATATCCAACGTGGGCAAGGCAGAGCAGATAAATCTGGGGGGCAAAAATGAAAATCAGGATCAGGCAGACAAGGAAGGAATGCTGGACATTTACTTACACAAAGGCTTTCGATAATCTGGCGCTGTTTGTCTGTCAGCGTGCTGCTTATAAAGCCAGGTGGACAGGTGGAGCAGGTGAGGCGTAATAAGGGAGCTGGCTGGGAAGGAGCAGGTGAAAGCAATCCTCCTAATAGCTGCAGCACAGAGCCCTATGTCACGTCACATCTGTGACGTAGGGCTTGACACATGAAACGGAGGGTGAATTCTCATGGAGCCAGGTAGCTGGAGGTGGATTGCCACCGGGTTCACAACCTTGGATATGGGAAATGGTCCAACAAAATGAGGTGCTAGTTTCTTGCTCTCCACTGGCAGGGACAGATCCTTGGTGGAGAGCCAAACCTTCTGACCAACTTGGTATGCTGGTGTCGGAGTGTGTTGGTGATTAGGAGCCCTGGATTGCATCTCCAACATGGCAGATATAGTTCTTCTAGCTTTTTTCCATACTCGTTGTCACCTCATGGCCGCAGCGTGAGCAGATGGGACCTTAGCCTCCCTTTCTTGGAGGGTGAACACCGGTGGCTGAAATCCATGGATGGCGTAGAAAGGGGAAAGACCGGTGCTAGAGTTGATGGCATGCTCCACCCATGGTAAGTTGTGTGACCATTTGGTGGGATCGGCATCACACAAAATGCAAAATGCAGAGTTTGGTTTCCACTTCTTGGTTTGCCCTCTCAGACTGACCATCAGATTGGGGATGAAACCCAGAGGACAAACTGATGGAGACTCCCAACATAGAGCAGAATTCTTTCCAGAAGCGGGAGATGAACAGGAGACCTCTGTCAGAGGCAATGTCTGTGGGGAGAGCATGGAGGCGGAACACCTCTTGAGCCAGAATCTCATGGAGATGGAGGTGTGGGACGATAGAGTGTGCGAGAAGATCAGAATGTCGTCAAGGTAAACAAACACATAATGTCCCACCATGTCTCTGAGAACATCGTTGACCAATGCCTCGAACCCTGACGGAGCATTGGTCAATCCAAACGGCATTATGAGATACTGAATGCGGTTTTCCATCGGTCCCTCAAGATCAAGATCAGGCAGGCAGGCAAGGAAGGAACGCTGGATGTTTACTCATACAAAGGCTTTTGATAATCTGGCGCGCTTTGTCAGCGTGGTGCTTATAAAGCCAGGTGGACTCCTGGAGCAGGTGAGGCGTAATTAGGGAGCTGGCTGGCAAGGAGCAGGTGAAAAGCAATCCTCCTAATAGCTGCAGCACAGAGATAATAAGCAGGCAGAGATGGTGCAGACAAACAGTCCAGAATCATAACACCTACATACCAACCGGTAAACACCTTTTCTCCTCTACAATTACAAACCTTACGTAAACATGTGACATTTTGCTGAACACTGCCGGGACTTTGACTGGGTCTTCGCACTAAGATGTCATTCAGAAGCAGCTTTTGGCATAGGCCACAAAAGCAAACTCCTAGGGTGCCGAGTGCTGGAAGAGGCGCTACAGTAACACCTCAAAAAAAGTTAGTAAAAGATAATAAAATAGATTCTATCAATAATATACCGACTTGACTGGCACCCTTTCCAATTTCAACCTGGAAAGATTCACTTAATGGAAAAACAACAAGAAGACTGTTAAAGAGTTTATTAATGAAAGATTATTGCTTTGGCGATCGGACCCCTGAGGAAGACGTGAACGCTGAGGATGAAATGAGTTTGAATAAACATCTTATGATTATGATTAGGTACATCTTCCCCCCTGGGATCCGATCCTGGTGGTGGTGTAGGCCTTGGTATGGAAGGAGTTGGGAGCCTATGGTGGAGAAGGGGTGGAGGAGGGTCGGCGCTCAGCAGAAGAGCGGTGTCTTACATGCAGATGGTCTTTAAAAGTGATGCCCTGGGAGTTGATTGGCCGGGGAGGAGTGTGGACCTGCCATTGATTGGAGCAGCAAGTGGGGATTGATTGGACAAGATGGGGTGGTGAGTCTTCCATGTTGAATGTTGAAGCTTGGAGGAGGATCTGTATGACTGTGAGCCTGTTTGTATTCAAGAAAGCCATTAAAGGTGTGCATTAGGATGCATGGAATCATTAACTCTTTCCCACCCATCCATCCATCCATCCATCCATCCATCCATCCATCCATCCATCCATCCATCCATCCATCCATCCATCCATCCATCCATCCATCCATCCATCCATCCATCCATCGTCTTCCGTTTATCAGGGGTCGAGTCGCGGGGGCAGCAGCCTAAGCAGAGAGACCCAGACTTCCCTCTCCCTAGCCACTCAGGCTAGCTCGTCCCGCATCAGCACCCGCATCACTGCTGACGCAGCACCAATCCATCTATCGATCTCCCACTCCATTTTTCCCTCATTCGTGAACAAGACCCCAAGATACTTGAACTCCTCCACTTGAGGCAGGTCCTCCCCCCTGACCCTCGGCTGCCAACTGTTCCAGTGAGAGCTGTAGATCACGAGCTGATGAAGCCAATAGGACCACATCATCCACAAAAAGCAGAGACGCAATCCTACGGCCACCAAAACAGATCCTCGCCACACCTTGGCTGTGCCCAAATTCTGTGCATAAAAGTTATGAACAGAATCGGCGTCAAAGGGCAACCTTGGCGGACTAGTTTCCGGTGAGGAAACTAGTCCGACTTCTGCCGGCAATGCGGGCCATGCTCTGACACCGGTCGTACAGGGACCTAACAGCCCGTATCAAAGGGCCTGGTACCCCATACTCCCAGAGTACTGCACAAGACTCCCCAAGGGACATGGTCAAACACCTTCTCCAAGTCCACAAAGCACATGTAGACTGGTTGGGCGAACTCCTATGAACACGCCAGGACCCTGCTGAGGGTGTAGAGCTGGTCCAGTGTTTCATGGCCAGGACGAAAACCGCACTGCTCTTCTTGAATCCGAGGTTCGACTATCTCACGGATCCTCCTCTCCAGACCCACGAATAGACCTTACCAGGGAGGGTTAAGAGTGTGACTCCCCTATAGTTGGAACACGCTCTACGGTCCCCCTTTTTGAATAGGGGGACCACCAACCCGGTCTGCCAATCCAGTAGAATTGGCCCCGATGTCCACGCGATGCTGCAGAGTCACGTTAACCCACACAACCCTAAAACTCCGGGCGAATCTCATCCACCCCCAGGCCCTTACCACCAAGGAGCTTTTTAATCACCTCGGTGACATCAGCACCCACTGATTGGAGAGCCCGCCCCAATGTCCCTAGGCTCCACTTCCTCAGTGGAAGACGTGCCGGTACAATGGAGGAGGTCTTCAAACTAATCTGCCCAGTGACCCACAACGTCCCGAGTTGAGGTCAGCAGCACACCCTCCCCACTGTAAACAGTGTTGGTGGTGCACCTCTTCCCCCCCCCAAGACGCCGGATGGTGGACCAGAATCGCCTCGAAGCCGTACGGAAGTCGTTTTCCATGGCTTCTCCAAACTCCTCCCACGACTCAGTTTTTGCCTCAGCGACCACCCGGGCTGCATGCCGCTTTGACTGCCGGTACCCATCAGCTGCTTCTGGAGTCCCACAGACCAAAAAGTCTTGGTAGGACTCCTTCTTCAGCCTGATGGCACTCTTCACCGCGGTGTCCACTGGCGGGTGCGAGGATTGCTGCTGCGACAGGCACCAACAACCTTGCGACCACAGGTTCGGTAAGCCGCCTTGGCAGTGGAGGTGCGGAACATAACCCACTCGGACTAAAAGTCCCCCCACCTTCCCCGGAACATGTTTGAAGCTCTCCCGGAGGTGGGAGTTGAAACTCCGCCTCACTGGAGACTCCACCAGGCGTTCCCAGCAGACCCTCAAGGTTCGTTTGGGTCTGTCAGGTCTGAGTGGCATCCTCCCCCACCATCGAAGCCAGCTCACTACCAGGCAGTTGTCAGTGGAAAGCTCCGCTCCCCTCTTCACCCGAGTGTCCAAGACATGTTGCCGCAGATCAGATGACACGACAACAAAGTCGATCATAGAACTGTGGCCTAGGTTGTCCTGGAACCAAGAGCACATATGGACACCCTTATGCTTGAACATGGTGTTAGTCATGGAAAAGCCATGGTGAGCACAGAAGTCCAATAACAAATCACCCCTCAGGTTCAGAATGGGAGGGCCATTCCTCCCAACCAAATCCCTCCAGGTCTCACTGTCATTGCCAACGTGAGCATTGAAGTCCCCCAGCAGAACAAGGGAGTCCCCTGAGGTGCGCTCTCCAACACCCCCTCCAAGGACTCCAAAAAGGGTGGGCCAGTCTGAACTGCCGTTTGGTGCATAAGCATGAACAACAGTCAGAACCTGTCCCCCCCACCCGTAGGCGAAGTGAGGCTACCATCTCGTTCACGGAGGTGAACCCCAACGTACAGGTGACACAATGGGGGGCAACAAGTATGCTCACCCAGGTTCAGCGCCTCTCACCAAGGGCAGCTCCAGAGTGGAAGAGTGTCCAACCCCTCTCAAGGAGACTGGTTCCAGAGCCAGACCGTGCGTTGAGGTGAGCCAAACTATTTCTAGCCGGGACCTCTCTATCTCGTACACCAACTCAGGCTCCTTTCCCACCAGAGAGGAGACATTCCGCATCCCAAGAGCCAGCTTCTGCAGCTGAAGCTCAGACCGCCAAGGTCTCCGCCTTTGGCCACCACCCATACCACATTGCACCCAACCCCTTTGGCCTATACCACGGGTGGTGAGCCCATCAGAAGGGGGACCCACGTTTCCTCTTTGGGCTGTGCCCGGCCGGGCTCCATGGATGAAAGCCCGGCCACCAGGCGCTCGCCAGCGTGCCCCACCTCCAGGCCTGGCTCCAGAGTGGGGCCCTGGTGACCCGTATCCAGGCGAGGGAACGCTGTTTCCATTTATGTTATTTGTCATATGGGGTCTGTGGGCTGTGCTTTGTCTGATCCCTCACCTAGGACCTGTTTGACTTCGGTGACATAACATAGCTCCTAGGATCATTGGGACACTCAATCCCCTCCACCACGGTAAGGTGGCAGCCCATGGAGGGGCATTAACTCTTTCTTATAAATGTAATCTTTTTAAGTATCAAAAACATATGAATTCAGGCAGTGCTACCGAGATTTTAAATCTACTGTGACCAAAACCTATTATTATTTATATTAACAATTCCAACACGTCCAGTCACCAATGATTGGTAGACCTGATACTGTCAAGACAAAAGGTCCACAGGAGTCTAACTACGAAAATGAAAACTACAGCTAATGAGTTAGTGGACATCAGCTTGGATTTGTACTTTTAACGACATAAAACAGAAAAAAACAAAATATTAATAATAATTTCGGCAATTATTTAAAATCCTGACATTAAAAAATGCCTTGTGTTTTCTCCTAACTGTTGCCGTATGGAGAGAATGGAGAGTGAGAACATTTTGTTTTCATTAATCTGTCCGTCTATAAAACCATAGATCCCTCTGCTAAACAAAATCCTTCTGTGTAGACAGATATACAGATATACTCTATATTAAGCTGTGGTTGCCACTAAATACATATATGCGTGTATTGTTTGTCCCTGTGCTTTTTTTGTTTTTTTCTCGCTCATTCTGAAGGTGTAGCAGCAGACTTCTAGGGTGTTATCCTGTATTCTCTTTATCCTTTTTTGTCTCTCCCTTTCTTTGTTTGTTTTTTCCCTTTAGCTTCTGTCTCTGAAAAAAATAAATAAATAAATAAAACAACCTTCAAATCATTCTGGGGCATTCTAAGGTGTTCATTGACCAGACAGGATATGTACACTACTCACAAAAAGTTAGGGATATTTGATTTCTGATCAAATTTCAGAATGTACCTAAAATGCACCGTGAACTTTACAGGTGGACCTAATTAGACCTTCTCTGAACGTTTAATTCACCTGTCCAGCTGTTCCATGTTTCACTAGTTATTGCATAACATGCTATTCTCTAACAAGGTGATTAAGAAAAAAAAATCTAATCTGATCAACCCCTAAATGCTCTGGTTCACTGACAGTTAAATGGTTCTCTTCATCTTACTGTTCCCATTTTAACATCATAAAACCAAGATGACACCTAACAATAACATCAGGATGCTCTGCATGTCAGATGCTCTGCAAGGGTACTTGAATACACCATCAGGCACAGGTGTCATTGTCTTGAATAGGCCAGAGAGCATTTGTGTCTTGGCAGAGGAACCAGCGCTGTCCTCAGATGAAAATAGAGTCACATTTAGAAGAAATGATGGCCACAAATGCTGTAGGTGACATTAGGCATTACACTATGCATTAGCCACTGTTGTCATCATACTGTGACCTCCAAAAAACTTTTGGAGGTGAAGATGTTATAGTTGGGAAAAGTAGGTCTACTCAGTACAGAATTCCTTTTCGCCTTCTGAATGCTACAGTGAACAGTTGATACTGCCAGAATAACCTCAACAATCCAGTTATTGTCCATCTGCATTAGCAACACAGGCCTGATTTACCTTCTTGGACAATAGTGACCTTCTTTGAACTTTTTGAACATCAAGATCGCATCATCAAGCCAGTCAAGTTTCACCACACCAAACTTTACACACCTGCAACCAGGGCTTGAAATGAACTTTTTTGTTCACCAGCCACTGTGGCTAGTGGCTTTCCAAAGTTACTAGCCACTCCGCATTTTCACCAGCCACAATTTTGTTGTTGAGAATTCCTTTAATATGATTAAAGCTGACTATAGCATGCTATAGTTTACTTTAACTAGATTTACAACATTTTAAAATGTAAATTACCCTTTTACACAATCATATCAAGACTACATAAAATGTTTACCACTTCGGGTCATTATCAAGTATTCAGCTCATACAAGGTTCTGTGTAAAGCTCCTTTTTATATGAAAATGTGCAGTGATCAATGGTGCCAGGTCTCGTGAGAGAAACAAGTAACAAGCTCTATCAAAACGAGCCCAAAAGAATACAAAAACTTTACACCACTGTGTAAAACAGAGGTGCTTGTAAACAGCATAAATGTATACATTTATTATGGCATTATACAAAAACAACAGCAAAATTATTACTAACAATTTTACCATAAACATTTTTAATAACTTAAAATTTTGAATAACAACTGATCAAAAGAAAAGTGCATTTTGCATACCTAACAGCAAAATGACAATAAACATAGTCATGAAAAAACTTTCTTTAAAGTCTGTTTAAAAGAAAAGGCATTGTGAGCACATATTTTACACCGCGGAATCAAATGGGAGACTCCCATCTCAGGTCAGATCCTGTCTTACAGTGTGCTCTCTTTCTCCCACTCTATTAAAATTTTTCCCATATTTTCCCCATTTACTGCATCTCATTCTGACGTTGTTTCATCACTTGTTTCCCTGTCTGTCACTCTGGGCTCTAGCGTGAATGTGTTCGGGGTGTGCCGTCAACTGTGGTGGGAGCTAAAACCAGGAAACAGCGACGTGGAAAGGACAAACTATCTACCACTTGTGTTTTGCTTTATTGTGGGAGCTGGGAGATAATCAAAGGGTTTCACTCGGAAGGAATGCCAAGCCCAAACTTCACATTCAAAAACAAGCCCACAAAACCGCAACCCACGAGATTTGCATGCGACTTTAGAGAAAAACAAGCCCAAAGTCGCTTATAATAACCAGACTTGGCAACACTACCAGTGTACAAAGTAGAAACATTATCTCCACATTACCGCTCCCACCGCTTCACAACCATATTCTCCACAGGGACCGTCTGTCTAAAGAGACGTTGGTGATGAACGGACCAGATAGCAAACACTGTACGCAGGCAGTGCTCATGGGAGTTGTAGTGTCGCATTACAACTTGCTTATTATTTCAGATCCCATTTGAGAAAACTACAATTAAAAACTTTATATATAATTCAACCCGCCAAAGTGGCTTGTTGGAGTGGCTGTGTTACCCGCCACTGAAAATTCACCCGCACTTGGCGGGTTGGTGGGTGTTAATGTCAAGCCCTGCCTGTAACCATGGAAGTGATTAGAACACTGGAATTCACTGATATGGTGGCAGAGGTGTCAAGTAACAGAGTATAAATACTTCGTTACTGTACTTAAGTAGCTTTTTCCAGTATCTATGCTTTACTTGAGTATTTCTTTTTCTAAAGACTTTTTACTTTTACTCCCTACATTTGATGTAAATATTGGTACTTTCTACTCCTTACTTTGTCAAAACTGGCTCGTTACTTCTATGTGTATCAATAATGACATTATGTAAAACGCTTAACAAAACAGAGGGAAATCAACTGCGCAGAGAGAAGGTGTCCAGCATGAGCATGGTTTGTGACAGTGAAACACATAGCGACATGGATGAAGACAGTAGGCTGGGAAATGTAAATGATTACAGAACAGATTAGGAGAAGCAAGACATTCCCCATCAATTGCGTTATTTAGGAGAATTGCTTGATGTTGTCAGGTCAAAGAATAAGGTCAATACAAAAAAATCGAGGTGAATACAAAGAGTTTTTGTCAGAGGAGCTTTAGGAAGAACCACCCTTGGCAAGGTCCTGCAGGAACCTTTGGCGAGGCCCAGAAGATCTGCAGTGGAGCCCTTGCACGGGCACTGGAGACAGAGGTGGTTCGTCCTCAAACCCCTCAAGAAACTCAGTGACAACTAGCTGGTTAGGTAAAGCTGAGTCATCGTACTGAGCCTCAGAAGCGGGAGCTGAAGCATCACGAAGGCCCCCTCAGTAGAAGCAGAAGCCAGAACTGAAGTATTACGATGACCCTCAGAAGAAGGACCTGAGGCGTGAGCCAACCCTCAGAGTGTTGGGGTTTCGGGCGCCTGGTGTTCCTGTCTCCTCCAGTGACCACCAGAAGCCGTTAAGGAGCACGAGGAGTTGGCCAGTTACAGGTGTTGGTCAATCAGAGCTCGTTAGGGCTCACCTGGATGGAGTGTTTAGGAGCCAAGCCATCAGTTTTTCTTCGGCTGAATGTCACTGTGGTAACGTTAAGCCCTCGTGTACCTTGGCTTTACTCTGTACTTTGAAGTATTCACATTGTACTTTCTACTTCAGATTCTGTACCTGTGAGGTGTTGGCGGACCCAGGACCAGCTTCAGACCAAATCCCCAAGGACCAACAAATCTACAGCTAACGTTCTGGTTACAAGTATCTGTTTGATCTCAGCACTCACCCCTGATTTCTGAGGACAAAGATCAGACTGCCTTTGCCGCTGGCTGAAGAGGGATATTGCACCTGAACTCCTCTGACACCTCCATGGACACTAGCACCCTAAGACCCCAACAGGTTTCCCTTCCACAACCCCAGAACTACCTGAACAAGTAAGCAAGTTTGGTGGAGGGAAAAACTTAACCTGGAACTATTCCTGAACTGACTACACCTGTACTCCTCTAGAAATTCCTGAGACGCCTTGTGCCGAAGGCTGTGATTGTTTCAACGGGCCTAATCGGTGTCAGAACTAAGCTGCTGAGAATAAACTGGTTAAACTGCTCTGTGTCTCCTGAGTGTGTTTTTGCATGTAGGTCAAACAGCTGTCCAGCACTATGACACAGAGAAAGCAGGAGCCGAAGCATTGGAAAGACCCTCAGTGGAGGCGGGAGCTGAAGCTGAGGCAGGAACACAGAGATGCTCATCAGGAATAGGAACAATGTGACGCTCATCTGCAGCCAAGTCATGAGGCAGCAGGGGCTTCTGCTGTTGAGCAGGCTTAGGAACAGCAAACAGACAGTCTGATTAGGCCTCTGGCTTCATGGCCAACTTAGCAGGATCCTCCTCTGAAGGCTCACGCTGGAGCCGGAGAGCTGGCGCTGGCGGGCTACGTGGAGCAGGTGATGGCAGACAGCGTCAAGTGGCATGATTGTGGTTCCGAAGGACAAAAGCGGCAACAGGACATTGGCAGGTGCATTGTGGATGTTAACCTTTAATAAACAAACTAAACTTACAGGACACGAAGGCAAACTCAGGATCCGGGGCGGATGACAAGGCAACAGATGACTAGGATAACAGGAGGATAAACGGACAATGAGGGAACAGAAAACACAGGTTTAAATACAACAGAAATCAGATGGGTGCAATCAAACAAACACAACACAGGTGCGCAGGGAGACAAGGGGAACAACAAAACATCTAACAGAACCTAAACAGAGAGGAACCAGATCTATAAGGAAAATTAAACAAACTCATCTAACACAGGAAAAGATATATAAAAAGGAGTTATCTAAAGTATGAAATGATTAACCTAAACAGGAACTGAAGAATGAAGAGAGAACAGGCTAGGAACTCAAACCCAAAACCCTAACACAGACAGATCTACAGAATACAAATTAAAACATGTAACCAGGGAAATAACAAACAAACAACAGACTGAATAAATCTGAATGAACTGAAATAAGGCAAGTGCAGAACAGGGCAGAGAAGAGAAAGTAAACAGAACTCAAAATCCCAAACACAGGCAGATTCTGGCAGTTTTGTGCCAATCTACAAACTATGAGCGTTGAAGAATTCTCCGTCAAATCTGAAAAACTCATACAGCTAAAGCATGTATTTTTTTTTTAGTTATTAAGAGCTAATTTAGCAAGTAGTCAATTTGCAACATTGGTATTGCTAAAGTAACAGGTTATTTTGATGAAATAGCAGCATATAGACCTGAGATAATACTAAATAGCACCAGGTAACCGTCATTTCACTGCTAACATGCCACTGAAACAAAAGAAGCTGCTGAAACAAGAACAACAGGCTGCAATCTCAATAACAGAAAAGTGGGGGAGGGGATGGGGCAGCATTTTTCTTTTAGAGGAGCTTTAGTGTTTATACTACATTCCATCTGTATCATATTACATCTCTGTGCCTGTTTTAAAAAACAGGCTTTACTAAAAGAGTTACAGAGGGGAGACTGAGGGGGACTGGGTCACCAAAGATTTACTTCACCTCTATCCCCAAATCTGTTTTTTAAGCAAGAACAATGCAGCCTGAGAGAAAAAGGAATGGAACTAGATCAGCAGGACTGGCCTGGGAGTTATGAGAGGCTTGGTGGAAGACTGATGACACAGTAAGGAGAAATATGGACAGGAGGAAAAAAGGTTAGGACCCTCAGAGCTTAGAATCAAGAGGAGAGGAGGGAGTCTTGCGGCTACTTTTGGCTTCAAAGAGTCTCAGAATTGAAAAAGTGAATTGAGAGCAGGCCGGGATGAGATGATAAAGTTTAAAGAAGAAGTGAAAGAGGATCAGAGTAGGATGGAAAAAGGAGGAGACAAAGAAGAGATGGTAGCTGAGCTTCCCCAAGGATGAGTTCTGCATATGAATTTTGAAATTAGAAACGGACTGGCAGGTCACTGCGTAGCACTGGAGCAAATGCAACTATAAGAATAATCTTTCTCTCCTCCTCCCATCTTCCTCCTCTTCTTGGGCTGAGCAGTGCAGATGGTGCAGCATTCGTCTGCAGATATTAAGAAACCCAGGGGACAGAGCGTGTGAGAATGAACTTCATTCGACGTTATCTGTACAGCGATACAAACCGAGCACTCGAATTCACAGGAGAGCCATCCAATTTTGCTGTGTGAAACAAATGCTTAGTGGATGAAACCCAGGATCTGTACCGTTTTCCCTCTGCAAATGAACAGATGCTGGTGTACAAGTTTTTCCACACAAAGAGTGTTTTCACGTTCACTTACACACAAAGGCACAGGAGTCTCGTGGCTCAGCTGGTAACATGCAATTATGTGGCTATGATGTCATTGATTTTCCTGCAATGTTTGGAAGCAGCACGATGCCACGCGTATAGTGAGTGCACAGAAAGTGCCTTGCTGTGTGGAATACTAATATGCTCATTTGTGTTGCGGTAGCCAAAAGGGAAATGTTTTCCATGCAAGTTCCCCTGCTAATGGGTACCTCTGCAGAGCTGAGAGCTCAGGAAAGGCTGACTGACAGAGTGCGCAACTGGCAGTCTGAATCAACCCTGATGGACAAGTCGGACCCTGTCTGGCTGTCAGGCCAGTGGTCGGGCCCTGGGGTCTGGACTTGACATGGAGATAAAGGAGAAAAAAAACGGAAACATATGAGAAGTTAAAGAAGAAATAAATGATGTTACTGTCTGTTTACGAAGACATTCAGGGTTGTATTCCAGATACAGTACATATTCAGTGTTCTGTGACAAAGTGGTAAAAAACAACAAAGAAGAAAGTAAGTACTGAGTAATATGAATAGATATTATTATAGGACAGTATGTGAATGATTCAATTCAATTCAATTCAAACATACTTTATTAATCCCAAAGGCAAATGAAATGTTGTAGCTCATATTGTGTAGGTTTCTTCAAAGAGCCGTTGAAGATGTTGATGGCTGTGGGCAGGAAGGATCTCCTGTAGTTGTCTGTCTTACATCAGATGTGTAGAAGCCTCTGACTGAAGACACGCTGTTGTTGTAGGACAGTCTCATGAAGAGGATGCTCAGGGTTCTCCATAATGTTCTTTATTTTATGAAGAATCCTTCTTTGCACAATGATCTCCAGAAGATCAATGATCTCCAGAGTCCCCAGCACAGAGCCAACCATCTTTATTAGCTTCTTTTCCTCCTTTACTCCTCTCCTTTGTCTTATTCACGTTAAAGATGAGATGATTCTTTCCACACCACGCCACAAAGCGGTCCACCAGTTCCCTGTACTCTGCTTCTTGTCCATCTCTGATCCACCCTATGACTGCAGAATCATCCAAGTATTTCTGCAGATGACCGGAGTCTGTCTTGTACCGGAAGTATAACACAGAAGCGCTCAATAAGAAAAGTTACGTTAGTTCTGTAATTCATGCTACATTTATAAAATCTATTACAGGATTAGGGTTAGTAATGATATGTTATGGAGAAAAATCAAATCAGATTTTGATTCAATTCTCAGATAATTAGATAATCAGTCTTTATATGCTTCCTCTTGCACACAATTTGGAGCTTAACATTTCTTCATCTTCTGAAATCTTGAAGGATCATTGACACAAGTCAACCAATACATCATTAGAAAGAAAAACTACTGTGCTTTTATTCTGTTAAAACAAAGAAATTCAATAATACATGTATTTCAGACACTACTAAAAAATTCATGACTCAGAGGAATGTGATGTTCGCTTGTCATAATTGTCAGGTTCAAACAACCTAAAATACTTATAATCATCACAAAAAGAAGAGAAAGACAAATAGTTAGTTAATTTACTCGATGCGAGGAGAACTTACAGAGATGTGCTTTCAGTTACAAATCTCCTACCGCTCTGAAAACCATCTGTCCGTACCTTTCTTTTTATTATCTTTGGGGGTTCCCTAGTTACAATAAACGTTGCTCTCTAAAGGATGGGAAAAACAGCTGTAACGTAAACAGGTCATATTCACCATTAACTTGTAACAACACACTTCCAAAGTCTCCTCCATCTTAAGATCAGTGTGTCTTCTGTTCAGCACAATCAGCCACCCTCTTTATGACACCCTCATCTGTGACTGCTTCCTTCTCAGCTCCACCTTTGATCCTTGCCTGCAGACAAATTCATCACATCCTTACTCACACATACAGCATGAAAGGTTATAAAGATCAAATTGTAAAGTTAATAGAAAAGGAAAAAATATAAGATAAATCTATATACAATTATTCCAACAATAATTGTCATCACCAGCGCCATGTTGTAATGTAATGAGTAAGTAAAGATGTAAATAAATATGAGTACACTGAAGAGGAGGAATCTAAAAGCAATTTCAGCATTGATTTGAAAGGTTTATTGATAGTTATATATATATATATATATATATATATATATACACATACGCACTCACCGGCCACTTTACTAGGTACATTTGTCCAACTGCTCGTTAACGCAAATTTCTAATCAGCCAATCACATGGCAGCAACTCAATGCATTTAGGCATGTAGACAAGGTCAAGACGATCTGTTGCAGTTTAAACCAAGCTTCAGAATGGGGAAGAAAGGTGATTTAAGTGACTTTGAATATGGCAAGGTTGTTGGTGCCAGACAGGCTGGTCTGAGTATTTCAGAAACTGCTGATCTACTGGGATTTTCACGCACTACCATCTCTAGGGTTTACAGAGAATGGTCCGAAAAAGAGAAAATATCGTGAGCGGCAGTTCTGTTGGTGCAAATGCCTTGTTGATGCCAGAGGTCAGAGGAGAATGGCCAGACTGGTTCAAGCCGATAGAAAGGCAAAAGTACCTCAAATAACCTCATTACAACCAAGGCATGCAGAAGAGCATCTCTGAGCACACAACACGTCGAATCTTGAGGGGGATGGGCTACAGCAGCAGAAGACCCCACCAGGTGCCACTCCTGTCAGCTAGTAACAGAAAGCTGAGGCTACAATTCGCACGGCTCACCAAAATTGGACTATAGAAGATTGGAAAAACGTTGCCTGGTCATATGAGTCTCGATTTCTGCGGTGACATTCGGATGGTAGGGTCAGAATTCAACACCATGAAAGCATGGATCTATCCTGCCTTGTATCAATGGTTCAGACTGGTGGTGGTGGTGTTATGGTGTGGCGGATATTTTCTTGGCACACTTTAGCCCCCTTAGTACCAATTGAGCATTGTGTCAATGCTCCAGCCTATTTGAGTATTGTTGCTGACCATGTCCATCGCTTTATGACCACCTTGTACCCATCTTCTGATGGTTACTTCCAGCAAGATAACCCGCCATGTCATAAAGCACGAATCATCTCAGACTGGTTTCTTGAACATGACAATGAGTTCACTGTACTCAAATAGCCTCGAGAGGTAACCAGATCTCAATTCAATAGAGCACCTTTGGGATGCAGTGTCAATATGGAGCAAACTCCCTGAGGAATGTTTCTAGTACCTTGTTGAATCTATGCCACAAAGGATTAAGGCAGTTCTGAAGGCAAAAGGGGGTCCAACCCGGTAATAGCAAGGTGTACCTAATAAAGTGGCAGATGAGTGTATATACAGTGCCTTGCGAACGTATTCGGCCCCCTTGAACTTTTCAACCTCTTGCCACATTTCAGGCTTCAAACATAAAGATATAAAAATCATTTTTTTTGTGAAGAATCAACAAGTGGGACACAATCATGAAGTGGAATGAAATTTATTGGATGTGTCAAACTTTTTTAACAAATAAAAAACTGAAAAGTGGGGTGTGCAATATTATTCGGCCCTTTACTTTCAGTGCAGCAAACTCACTCCAGAAGTTCAGTGAGGATCTCTGAATGATCCAATGTTGTCCCAAATGACTGATGATGATAAGTAGAATCCACCTGTATGTAATCAAGTCTCCATATAAATGCATCTGCTCTGTGATAGTCTCAGGGTTCTGTTCAAAGCGCAGAGAGCATCATGAAGACCAAGGAACACACCAGGCAGGTCCGAGATACTGTTGTGGAGAAGCTTAAAGCCGGATTTGGATTCAAAAAGATTTCCCAAGCTTTAAACACCCCAAAGAGCACTGTGCAAGCAATCATATTGAAATAAAAGGAGTATCAGACCACTACAAATCTACCAAGACCAGGCCGTCCCTCTAAACTTTCATCTCGAACAAGTAGAAGACTGATCAGAGATGCAGCCAAGAGGCCCATGATCACTCTGGATGAACTGCAGAGATCTACAGCTGAGGTGGGAGAGT